>JAMLFT010007967.1:0-14181 GCA_026544285.1 Pachyrhizus erosus | reverse complement strand
ATTTAAATAATAAAAAAGAAATTTTAAAATTGTCATTATTAAAAATAAATACTTAAATTTAATTATAAAGGTTAATTGTAGAAAATCTCAGCATCCATTGAAAACTGAAAAGGTGTTCTTATAATAATAATAATAATAATAATAATAAAGGTTAATTTTTTATTTTTAATTTTTGTCTTTTAAACTCTAAAAGATCCAAATCCGTGTGAAAGAGTGTGAACGATGGAGTTTTAATTGATAAAAGAGTGCCCCAATCACACACTTATGTTTTGACAATGAAGAGACTCTTCTTAGGCGAGAACGAAATGCATTTTCCAGAATCAGAGAAAGTGAAGTGCACTTTGAAAGTCCAGTAAACAGGCAGCGGTGTTTGTGGGAATAAATAATCATGGGTGAGTGAGAAGATGCTCCATTTTCGTCCCTGATTTTTACATTTGGTTTAGTTTTTCTTTTATATTTCTAATTGACACTGCTTAATGAATATTATCAAAATTAAGTTATTTTATTTTTAGAAAATACATATGTAATATAAATGAATTATTTTTTTTTTCTATTTTCTTTACAGTTCTTCAAACCAATATAATATTACTGACAATTAACTGTAAAAAAATATAATAAACACACCCTTAACTTTTTCCTTCCCATCACAAAAGTAATATGAATGATTGTTTATGCACTTTGTTAAAGAATGACAACATAACCTAACATTACATTAGCTTTATGCATAATATTATGAGTAAAAAGTTTATTCAAAGAGAAGATTTTATATTTTCGGTCCATTATAAATTATAAATTATTATATATGATAAATTTGTTAATTATTATAAAAATTATTTTAAAAATATATTTATTATAATTTTTAATTAATTGATATTCTAAAACTTTTTATACAAATAATATATAAAAATTAAACTCTAATATCATTTAAAAATAAAAAATACTTATTTTTTTTTCTTTCCCTTAGCTCTCATTCGTGGGTGATTTTCTCTTTTAATTTTAAAATTTTTAAACATGAAAATCAGTTTTAGTTTCCAATTTTCAGTTTAAGTTTTTTTAATTTTAAAAAATTATTACAAATTAATTTTTACTATCTTATTTTATACTTTTCTTTTTTTTAATACATATTTTTTTTCTCTTCCTTGAAAATGATAATACTAGTAAAATAATTTATGATCTTTTTTTTACAACTTTACATGTTTTCTTTATAATAAGATAAAAAAATCTTTATATTTTTTCTTGATTTAATCATATTAATAAATTTTTAATTGAATTAGTCAACAAATGATCATCTTTAATATTATCAATTAATGAAGATTATAATTTTAAATTTATTGTTTAAATTTAAGAACAAGAACAAGAAGGTTTTGATATATGAAGGACTAATACAACATTAAATATGTAGAGAAATGCTATAAAAAAGGACAAAAAGTTAAAATAAGTTAACTATTAAAAAAAATTATTAATTTTATTTTTCTTTATCTCAACTTTGTCACTTATTTGTTATTTTTTTCATCAATTCTTGTAATTTTGAATATTTTAAAAAAAATTATGAAATCCATTTAAATCTTATAAATCATAAAGTTCTTTCCAATCTTATGAATTTTTATGTTATAAATTTATTAAAATTCAAATTACAACTCTTAATCATAAAAGTCTTTTAAAAAACCTTATAAATCATTTGAAAGGGTTGACTTGGATTATTAATCCAAGTCAGAATCTTTCTAGATCTCTAAGGTATTTTTATCCTTGATTTTCTATGATTTTATTTTATTTTATTACCTTTTTTTTTATTTAGAGATTCAGCTTATTAGAATAACTCCTACATTGTCTCCTAAATATTTGTATATATTTGTATTCTATTTGTTATCATAGTATCAGAGTTTATCTTAAATCCATTACATAAAAAATGGTTACCCACTATATTATCTTCGCACTAAACCCAAAAATGTTGGATACGAGGAAATGTATTGAGAAAAATCCAAATTCCACATCAGTTAGAGTTAATGCAAGATAAAATATATAGTGAAGGACAACCCTTACTGTATGAGTTAATTTTTAGGGTTGAGTTAGGTCTATAACTCATGTTTTTAAGATGATATTAGAGTTGTTGGTTCCTAAGGGACATATATGAAAGAAAAAAAAATCTAACCTTTTCTTCAACCTTTCTAAAAATCACATTCTTACAAATCTTATAAAATTTCTAAGACATTTTTATGTCAAAATAATCTTTTAAAATCTCAATCAAATACATTCCTAATTTTAAGGACTAAAAATAAAAATATTAAAAATTTTAGAGACTCAAAAAGAATAAATTCATAAATTATTTAAATCAAGATACAATATTTTTTATGACTAAAATATTATTTTGCTCCATCATATTTTTCATGTTTTCTTATTTTGATATTATATTTTAAATTTTTTTTTTTGGTCATTTATGTTTGTGAATAGATCACAAGTAATCTTTTCATCCGTTAATGATGATTTGGCATTAATTTTATTATTTTTCTTAACAACTTATTTTTTGACAACTCAAAATCGTTAAAAGTTATTTATTTGAAACATTTAATAGGTATTAAAAATTTCTTATAATTAAAAATCGTTTAAAATTGTTATATTGATATCCAAATTCAAACAAAAAAAAAATGCACAAATCAGAATGCACCGTTAGTCAAATTCAAACTAAAAAATATCCTAACAAATCTAAATTCAAACAAAAAAAATGCTGGAATAAGACTTACAAAAGGGAAAATGGAAGAAGGGAGAAAGGAGTCGTGGGATATAACAATTTTTTATAATTTTAAACTGTTAAAAAATGAGTTATAAAAAAATAATAAAATAATTATAAAATTAATATTAAATTATTATTAATAGATGAAATTATTATTTTAAATTTATTCACAAACATGAAGGATGAAAACGAAAATTTTAAAACATAAAAAATCAAAATAAAAAAATATAAAAACATAATGAATTAAAATAATATTTTAGTCTATTTTTGTTGATATATTTTAAAATTCAAAAATAAATTAAAATTAAATTTTTTTGAGACCCCATTTATAATCATAAAATTCAATTTATTAAAAAATAAAAAAATATCTTTAATTAATTTTTATTTGACATCGAGTTTTAAAATTTAAATTAAATTTAAAATATAATATTTTGAATGAAAAAAAATTATAAATAAATAATAAAATCAAATATTTAATATAGAAGAAATTATACGACTTAATGATAAACACAATGATTCTTAAAAAAAAAACGTTCTTATTAAAGACTGAAAATTGATTTTGTTTTTTTATGTGACATAATAACAAAGTTTTCGCTAATGAGTATTATAATTACAAAATGAAAAGATACTTTTTTACCAAATAATATTTATCAATTTAAAAACACTTTTATTTAGCTTATGATTTTTAAAATTTTAATAAATATCTACATAATACTCCTCAACATTTACGTACTAAAAATTCCAAACCAAAACAATGTCTGACAATGTCTATCAACTTGTTACATAGGTGCCCCCCGCATGTACACAACGTGGTGCTTACACTCGCCACGATAAATTCTAGGCTAGATATTCTGCCAACAACATTTTTCTCTTTTCTATTGAAATTGTGGACCACATGCATTATGTGTTTTTCATACATTAACACATTTTTTTTAACATTTTTGAGAGTGAATTTCGTTTAGAAAACATTTTTACCGCTGAATACTCTTTTAATTGAATGAGAAATAAATAAATAAAATGAACACATCCATAATTTAATTCCACGGTGCAAATCAATCTAATTACACTAAGATTCATTATTATTTTACATTAAACAGTTACATGAAGATTCCGGTCAAACAAATGCTTTACTTTTAAAATAATAAACCATTTTTGTAAATAACTCAATGCCAATAAAATTATATAACAATTTCTCACGACTGAATATTCAGAAAATACACTAATTGTACCAAACAACATACGGGATTTATCATTTTTTAGTCTAATATTATCATATTCAGATATGGTGATTTTAGTTTAGTGTGTCTTTAAATGAAGTAAAAAGACTGTGTATGACTCATATTTTATATGAATAAGTAGATGTTAAAGTGAAGCGGAATAAAGAATGTAGCAAATCAAAATTTATAGAATGTAGTGACAACATCTATTTTTTAGGTCTATTCGTTTATTAGATTAAAAAAAACACGGTATATGAATGATATTGTAATTTGTATTATAATTTATAAACACTTGATGTAATCTTATTTTTATTAATAATAGATACATAACTACTTTATTTCAAAGGACGTAAATGAATTGTCTAACCTCATTGAATCTTTATCTTTATGTATGTGCATATGATTAATTTGTGTCTTCAGATTATAGATTATGATTGCTTGTTGCTAAAAAAAAATAATCTTAAAGCCTTAAGGTCATGCAATTGGCTCTTGAAAATTACTCTATGTATAACTAAATATGCAAAACCAGGTGTTTTTATCAAAGGAGGCTTGATGTAGTCTAGGAAAGGTTTCCTTATAAGAGATAATACTCATCCAATGGTCATAACTCAGGCCAAAATTCTACCTTCTCCCCGTTCCTGACCTGTCTTGTCACTGTAGAGGAAAACTTCAAAGGATGAACATTAGAGACTCCTTCAATAGAACACAACTCACCCTATAGCTACTAGAGATACCTTGTCTGAAGATTCATATTCATGAGTCAAAAATTGATGCCGTGAATTTGAATTTCTCTTATTAACTAAAATTAATAAACTAATAATTAACATTGGTCTAAGAAAATAAATATATGTATTTAAATTAATATAAATAATATAATAACAATTTTTTATTAATACTTTATTATTATTATTCTATAATATTTTAAGATTTTGTGTTTGTTAATTAAATGCTAAAACTTGTTGACTTGCATGAGTACATATATATAAGTGTCTCTCCTTTAACTTATTTAGAGATATGTTTGTAACTTTATTTAATAGGTCTTGTTATAAAAAACGATTTGTGTGGTGTCGGTGTGTGTGGACGTGTGTTTTGGTTATACTACACTTTTAAAAAGACTAGATCATATCTTAAATTATAACATACAGTATTTAAATGACAAAAATTATATTACTTAATAAAAAATGATATTAAAGATTATCTAAAAATGTCTTATTATATATATCATTAATTAAATAAATTTAAGTATTAATTTTAATAGATAAAATATTAAAAAATTACATTATTGTTCAATAATATTTTTTAAAAATTAAATAATTTATTTAAGCTGAATCCAATAGTATCAATGTATATTAAAAAATTATTTAATAATCAAACAACTATTTTAAAAAATTGTACATTTTTTAATTTAAATTTTTTAATATAATTGAATAATTTATATTTATAATTCTTATTTCTCACAATAAAAATATATATATTTGAAAATTATTTTTATTATAAGAAATATATATATAACGATATAATATATCTAATAAAACGGTCTTTTTATATGAAAAAAAAAGAGAAAGAAAATTTAATTATTAAATTTTATTTTGAATAATTAAAATTAAAATACATTAAATCATGTTATTTTTAAAAAAAAAAATCACTTTTGAAACTATTACATGTTATTATGTTTTGACTATTTATATAAAGGCATTAATGAACACGAATTATCACCTGCTTTCCAGGGGTGATATGTTGAATTAAAATGCCCCATATTTTTAACTTGATCTTTATTTTAACTTAATATAAAAATTAATGATCAAGATTCTTTTAAATTTACTTTTAAACATGAGAGAATCTTTGATCGTGCTATCATGTACAATATATGCACGTGATAATGATTAAATATGACGCAAACAAGACAAGAATTGTGAAAAGGCAAATATATATGTATCAGCAAATTTGCATAATGGCCCACAAAAAAGGAGTTAACAGTGCTCCATTATTGTTTTCGGGTCAAACAATGAATTAGTATTGATTAAAAATGATTCAAGCATAATTTTTTCGTTGAAGATAAATAACAACAAATTTATAATAATTCACGCATTTTAATTAATTCAAATAGATTTGGTTTGTAAAACGCAGAATTTTAATATATATTTTTATTATTAATTAAAATTTATTAAAAATATAAAATTTAATAAATTTTCTTTCGTATTTAATGAGTTTTACTAATAATTTTTATTTTTTAAAATATTTTTATCTTTGATTTTATAACTAATTACTATATTTTTATATTTCATTTTCTATTTAATTTTTTTAAGAATTAATACTCTTATTTTTTTATTTAAACTTCATTCACTTTTCCTCTTTAATTTTATTTTTTATGTTAAAAAATATAGAGACACAAAATATTTTTTTCCTAGTGTTCATAATATGCTTTGTTTGCTAGTGCCTAAAGAGGGTTGGTAACAAAGAATCCTTAATGTAAGTGTCTAGAGAGGCATAAGTTGAAGATGAAGTCTAAAGAAAAAGAATAATTCTAACAAACTAGATGTAGTCTCTAAGAGTGAGATAAAACAATGTAATTCTGTGTTGTTACATTCTTTCTTTCCTTTACCTTTTATTTGCTAATGTAAAGGCATTTGATATTGTGCTAAGTATTTATTTTCAGAATTAATTTTTCTTTCAAGTTGATTTCTTCATAAGACAATTTAGTCGTTTGTTTCTCAACGTGTGTTTGTAAAAGGTTCTGCAAAAAAATTTAGAAACATAATTTAATCATATACTTGTATTTCTTTGTATTGTATTGTTTACTTTATTAACATTAATTCCAATAGATGCAGTGTTGGTAGAATAATTAACGTTGCCTATTAAATCACAATTGTGAATTGATTATAATGTTCAACTTTTGAAATCTAGATTACTTTATTGACATAATTTCTATGAGTATCACATTGGTACAACAATTATTCTTTATTTCCATTAGCCATGTCAAGTAAATTATTACAAGTTAGACAATTGTAAGTAAAAAACACAAAAAAAACTATCACAAGTTAAACCATATTCTCCAATTCAATTGCTAATAACCTAAAACACAACTATAAAAAAAGTCAACTTTATACACTTTGCTCAGTTTTCAACAGCTCACAGTTATAGAAATAAGCTCTATTTGAAACTCCTAATTTCCTACACACACGACACACATTAATGATATCATTGTAAGACACATCAATACAACACACATCAAAATGATTCCTTTTTGCTCCTCCACAAGTTTCTTATGTAATTCTAGAAAGAAAAAAAAAAAAAATGGCTCCACCACCAAGTCCTCATTATGGCAGTTTTCAATCCCTTAGTCCGTCTTTCTCATCTTCATCAATCCATGTTAAAAACTTGATACTATTAGATGTTTGCATAGTATCAAGGCCAATCTTGACATACAAGTTCAAGGTGAAACAATACACAAGGTACAAATATTCTAAAATGTTAACATGTATTCCATTAAAAACAACTATACACAAATTTCATTAAAAATGATCCATTTTATTATAAGTGAATAAAATTATTTTAACAAAATAAAAAAGTGTATCAAATTTCTATTCAATTTATTCCTATGTTATTGTCTATCATTAATAAAATATTTTTTAGTTATAAAATTATCAATTAACACCCACAAAACAAAACTCACAAATTAACATAAAAAATAGTTTCTTCAAACATTTTCAAACTTCTTTGTCGACTTCAGCTTTCTCATATGAAAATGTTCACATTAAGATTTCATATTCACATTTTTACATCTCCTGTGAAGGGAACATTTACATCACTTGTAGAAGAGAAAAATGGATCACCACAACTTTAAATGTAATCCAACTTACATTCCTCTCTCTCCGTGTGTGTATTATATACTTGTAGTTGCAGTCTTAATACTTAGGTTTTTAATCAAATACTTGACTAAACCTTACTCCATCACATTTTTGTTGGATTAGTAATTGTGCCACTAAAACTACAAAGAAAAGTATTTAAAAAAAATTTTCTATTATTCTATGGATTGTGGAGTTATTGGTGTAAGCTCAAGAGTCCAATATTTTATATTTTACATGTCTATCTTGTTTTATTTATTTACTATTATATGAGATATTTTATTTATTTTGTGTGTATTAAAACATAATAAATTTTATATAATAATGTTATTTAATGTTATCCTTAAATATCGTTAGTCAAGTACTATTATCAATACTGAGATAATATATTGAGATTAGTATGTGAGTAAATTAATGATCACATATCACGAATCATAGATATGAGATGTCAAGTCTTCACATGAATACATGATTAATGTAATATTGTACTAAATTTATCTGCCATGAGAATGTTATATGGAAGAGTTATGACAATGTCATATGCAGCTTTTTAAATGATTGTGATTAATATAGTTATTAGACTTCAAGTCACTATGATTATTACATAAAAAGTTGTATGTTTTAATGTCATCAAACATTGTTTATAATAAGGTCATTAAAAAGCTAGTAATTGTGCATAAAACAAATCGTGAAGATGGGTGTGAGTGATCTAAAAAAAAAATATCATTCCTTCATAACAAGAATATTATTTATAAACCCTGTTGATAGAGTGAGATAAAAATTTATTGTCATATTAAAACAAGTCAATATAAGATACTAGCCACATTTATTCCTATGTCTCTCAAGTATCTATACATAAATAAATTGAACTATACAAGAATGACACATTTTATGTCTTAAGTTCAATTAGGATATATGAACAAAGGGACTAAATTACAAAAGAGCATACGTCATTAATAATTTATGTTAAATCCCAAACATTATTGTTGCTTGGGTAACAATGATGTATTGGTAAATATCACTCATAGTGATGTAATGGTAAATACCATTCTCTGTTAATGATATTATATAGGCTTAATTACTAATTTTTTTCTTTATTATTTTAAAATGTTTAATGTTTTCCTATTATTTTTTAAAAGGTTTAATTAAGTTTCATTATTTTTAAAATAACTTCAACATTTTTTCTTTTGTTAAATCCATTAACATGAGTAAATGCATGTTTGAATTTCATTTCAAAAAGTATTTTTGGGTGTTGATCATACTTTTGGAAATTAAACCCATTTTGGTGACATTCGATTACTTTCAAAAGTATGTTTGCAAATGAAATTTTTGTCTAAAAAATAAGTTTGCAAAAACAACCTAAGTCTTACTTCTACAAAACTCAATTTGCAAACTTAAGTTTAACCCAATCTTAGGTTTTCAAACTTTAATCCAAACATGTACTAATGAAGTCATCTTAGTTGGTATTAGCGTAACTTTATAGATGTTAAAAAATTACTATTTTCATCCCACTATTTTTTTAATTTATTCAAGTTTGTCTCACTATTATTAAAATATTCAATTTGATTCCTTAATTTTCAAAATCAAGTCAATATTATCTCTTCCATCCAATTGAATCAACAACATTAATTTAAAAAATTCTAATAATTTTGATTTACACATAACATTTTATAACTGTCATAATTATTTTTTATTTTTATAACATAATAAAAACTATAATTTTACAATCCACCACTATGATATTTTACAAAATATATATTATTCATATTGTGGTGGTTAAAAATTGCCACTATCATAAATTTATGCTTTTAAATTTTTAAAAAAATTATAATTTAGGTGTTTATAGTAAGGGAAAAATACTTAGGTGAAGGAGAAATAAATTATAGTTTTTATTAGTTAAAAAATTCAAAATAATTATGACAATTATTTATCATTGTTATATGTAAATCAAAACTTCTAAACTTTTTTAAATTAACGTTGCTAGTTCAATTAGATGGAAATGATAACATTGACTAGATTTTAAAATTAAGGGACTAAATTGAACCTTTTAATAATAATGGGATGAAAATGAATAGATTAAAAAATAGTGAGATGAAAATAGTAATTTTTTAACATCTATAAGATCACATTAGTTCCAACTAGAATAATTATATTAGTCAAGTTAACAACTTTGACAAAAGAAAAAAACATTGAAGTTGTTTAAAAAATAGTAGGACTTAATTGAATATTTTTAAAATAATGGAAAGACATTAAATATTTTAAAATAATAATAGGATGCAAATAATAATTAAACAAGTTATATAAGATTTAATATTTATGTCAATGTAATACTTATTACTTGAAGAGAAAAAAACATTAAGTATGATTATAATTAGAGGTGTAAATGAGTTAAATTATTCTCAAATTATTTGATATTGACTTATTAAATGCTTGATCATGCTTATCTATTTAATTAAATAAACAAAATCAAGCTTCAGATTAACTTTGATTATTTGAATTAGCTAAGTTCAAATTTTACAAGTTCGACCAATTAAACCCTAACTTGGATAAGAAAATCAACATCATAAGTTCTTGGAAATTGATTTAAAAAATGTGAAGAAAGGTCAAAGTGAAGATACTATAAATGAATAAGACATCACATCATAGCATGAATGATAAGCCAAAGGAAGATTTACCACAAAAAAAAAATTATAAGAATTTAGTGGTTCAAATCAAGAACCAATAGAACGCTCACTAACAAAATTCTATTCAATTTCAAATTATCACTAACAAAAATGCCTATTTATTCTATCACTAATAAAAAAGGCCCCAAACAAATCATAATAGGCCTAATCAAAAGTAAACACCATTAAAACATTAGTTAGCAACTAAGAAAAAATTAAAGTCCATAGAGCACCTATTTAAACAACACTTTAGGTGAAAACAAAAAATTCATAAAAAGATCAACAAAGGCCCAATAACAAAGGTTCTCAAATATAAGAATTCCTAATATATATATAAAAGCTTGAAATCTCCTCCTTAACTATTTATCATTAACATTAACAATTTATGAAAAACTTGTTTATATGCAATGTGTGCGATAGAAAAATTAAAATTACATAGATTACACAAATATCATATCACATATTTAGCATACATTTCTATTTGAAGACAATTATCTAGTATTAAAATATTTTGATAAATACTAAATTAACTACTAAAATGATAAGGTTAATTAATAAGTAATTTCAGGAAAACTTTAGCTTTTACTCAAGTTTGTTTAAATAAATGAGTCAAGCTTAAGCTGTTTATTTTTTCACAAGTCAACTCTAAACTTCTAGCACCTAGCTCAAGTAAACTTAACTCCTTTACACCCGTAACTATTATATTTCTTATGGGTTAGACTCATAATGTATGAGTTTGCTTAAAGAAAAATATGAATAATGAGAAATGGTTATGTTTCACACAGGTCAAACTTTTAATGTAAAAGCTCAATATTGCTTGGTGAAAATGCTAAGAAACTCTAATATAAAGGTAGTACTTAAAAGTCATACGACACGCATCTCATATTACACTCAATTTACATGAGAAACTTAGCCTTTATGACATTCCTTTTAGTAGAGCTAAAATTACTTTTCTTTTCTTGATCGTGAGATAGAATAGTTTATTCGTGTGGACTTTATAGATGTTTGACTCATGATTACTAGACAATATAATTTGTAGAAAATAGATTGACATACTACATAAGGTAAACTTATTATCAGAATTTTATGTTTTTTTGCAAAGATCCTTTGATGTAAAAATTGTCACCAATAATATGTTTTGAACTGTGTTTTCTAACATTAATTATTCACCAAAGAATCAATATTACAAGTTATTAATTTATATTATGTGAGTTTTATGCATACCTAATTTGACATTCATAGATATTCTAGTTACTTTACTAAAAATAACTAGATTAGTTGGTAATAGAAGTAAATGTAAAATCAACATTAAGTTATATAAACATAATATTTTTTTTGCCTTACTTAACTCTAACCATTTTTTCTTAGGGTGAACCCTATTTAGTATAGGAAAAAATGAAAAGGTCCAATAATATTGGTACAACAATATAGTTTAAAAGAAAAATCTATTAATTTATATTTTAGTTGTGACATCTCTAGAAGATCCTCTCAATATTTTTTTAACTATGTAATGTATAATTATATAAAATATAATCATCTCTCTACACCAATAAAATTCTCTTATAACAAAAAAATATTTTAGTGTCATATTTTTTAATAAACACACAAGAAAAAAGACATCACAGATAGAATAAATATACTTCGAGTAAATTATGTGTGATAATTAATGTACATGAGCACATTATTTAACAAAGTTAGTTGAGGACCATTACTAATATATTTTAAAATAAAGAAATTATAATAAGACATTTTAAAAATGAGTGACTGAACAATAATTTTTGTATTTGAAAGAAAAAAAAAGTATAATTAACTCTAATATTTATTTTGTTTGGATTGGATGGTTGGAGGAGTGGTGCATAGGCATACCTTTATGAAATGGGTATGGACCACCAACATTAAAAGGTTGCGCTACTCAGTACTGGGGTTCAGAGGGTGCATTCTTTAGGACAATGCATAAATGGGCCCTTGAGGTCACAACTAGATTCCATGGGGTTCCACAATGCATGTCACTTCCATCTTCAATAGAAATAATTTTTGCATGATATGTTATGCTTTTCCCATGCAGTGAGCCCCATTTCAGCCTCTTTATAATGTATTGACAAAATGATGGAATTATAATCATGTTAAGAAATTTGAATAGTCTATTGTTACTTCCCAAACAGAAAAATTTTAAACTAAATATTTAAGATGTTTCTTTTGAATAATAAATTTACTTTCAACATCTATAAGTATAAAGCTCCTGAAAACAAAAAATTGTTTCCATGCTATTAAAAATAGCAGCAATGAACCATGATAGCGGAAAATATTTCTATTCTCTTAAGTATTTGATTTTTACAGCATAACTACTTCTGTTAACCATTTTTTAACATTATTTAATATAAAGGTTACTTAATTTTAACTTTATAAAAAAAATTCATTTTAATATCTGATTTATAAAATGTTATTTATTTTAATATTTTTAAATGATACAAAATGAAGTAAACTATAACTACATGAGAAGTGCTAATAAAAATAAAATTCCCACTTTATATATTCATTGAAAATAAGTTCATACTATTTTAAAGATAAGTTTTTTACTTTTTAAGTCACCATACAAAATATTTACTAATAAAAATAATTTGATACTATTATACATAATTATGTTACAAATACATTAATACTAGTGCAATAACCTGTTCGGGTTTTAAATTTATATAATTAACACTTGTTATAATAATAATGTATTTTTTTAATTATTTTTAAATTTTATATATGAATATAATTAGTATAAATATATAAAAATAAGTATAAATATTGATATATTCAAATAATTTGATATTTGTGTACATATTACATCACTTTTTTTATACAAATATTTATTTTAAAAACAATTACCTTTATAAATATATTTTTATTTGTGCACAACTTAAATATACACATAATTTAATTAGAAATTTTAATAATAAAATTATTTTATATTACATTTGTATTTTTTTTCTTTTAAAACAATATGCATCCATCATAAATGGAAAAAATAATAACACTAATTATAAAAAATGAGTATTTTTGGAAGAAAATTTTTATATAATATTATTTTAAATCTTATTTTATTTTAGCTAATAATTAGGAGACCTTAAATTCTTTTTTCTAGTCATTTTAAGTTGGTTTAGAGTTTTTCTATGCCAATGAATTGATTGAATTCAATCTTTGAATCACGAAAATATGAAACTAGAATCATTGCAATATTCAAATCATATTTTTTTTATAAATTACATGGTAATAATAATAATAATGTAACTTGATCAATTTTAAACTATTAAAATTTAATTTTATGATTATAGTATGTTAAAATTTAAATTAATGAAAAAAATAAAACATGATTATTTTACATTAAAAATTCAATTTGACGTTAAAATTTAATATGATTTACATAAGTATAATTATATTTAATTAAAAATAATAAATATTTATACAAATTTAAAACTCATAAAGACTTAATTATTTTCCTTTTTGGAACAAATATTTAGTTTACTGTCAAAAATTTTATTATTGTAATTATAATTACAATATTTACTACAAAAGTATCAATTAGAAACATTAACACATTTATCAATACATTTTTTTTTGACATGTTATCAAGTTTTTTTAATTATAAGACTCTCTTTTAAGTTTTTTACTTCATATTAATATTCATAAAATTTAAATATCTTTTTGGTTTCTATAAAATAGATAATTTTTTATTTTAATTT
>JAMLFT010007966.1:0-14212 GCA_026544285.1 Pachyrhizus erosus | reverse complement strand
CTCTATTTGTCCTTATATTTTATTTATCAAAAGTAATTTTATAAATTTTATAAATCTATTTATTTATTTATATTTTTAATTATAAAACTCAAATGTTTATTCTAAAAATCCTTATTATTATTTTTTTAAAATTTTTCTTCTAATTTCTTATGCCTTATACTTATTTAAATTTTTTTAATGTATAATTACCTATTTTAAGAATTATTGTATTCTTTTATTTATTAATTTTTTTATTTATTCTACTTAGATTATTTTATTAATCTTTGCCTATTAATAATTTTTTATTCTACCTCTCATGATAAATTCAAATTTTCATCTATTTAAAATTTTCTTTTCTCATTCTAATATTATTTCTTTTCATAATCCTAAATGTTCACAAAATTAATTTATCAAAAATTATAAATTATAGTATTTATTAAATTAAAAACAAGATGTTACAAACTACACTAGGCATGGGTCAAAAAATTTGAAGATCTCACTAGCAAATCACCTAGGAGGTGACCTTATCGATGTGCTCCTCTAGATCCTCTTTAGGGTCCTCCTCTTCCTCACCCTCGACTAACCAATTTTCCCTTCCTATAACAAGAGCTTCCTCTAGTATCTTAGCCTCTAACTTTATTATCTTAGCTTTTGACTCCAGTACCTTGGTCTTTACCTCGGGTACCTCAACCATAAAGTCATATACTAGATGATGAGACACTAAAGATGATGATGAGGATAAGATCTCAATAACCTCTCTAAGTGTGACGTGACGGAAATGTGACAACGTAGGTTGTGCCACCACAAGAAATGATTGTACATCCTAGATAATAGGTTGCTCGCATCCAATGATGCTAAGGTAAAATGAAGATGGTTAATAAAGTAGTCGTCACTCATGACCACGTCATGAGTCCACTTCCCATTAATACAATCAATCCGTAAGTGATGTTGGGGATCCACCATTTGTGTTTATTCCTAAATAAATGGAAAAATAAAGGAATGAGTCTTGTTGATTCATCAAGAAACACACAAACGACTCAGGAAAGACACACACTGACAATAAACCAATCTCATGTGGTTGTCTAACGTTCTCATTCATAGTATTAAAACTGTAAGCATCTAATTCTTAAAATATATCATATTGGCAGAGCCATCTACCACTAGAACTCCTAAAACCTAGTGGTCTTATAGATTTTTAGAAATGTTGATGGATATTGGGAATACAACCTTTATTATGGTATAATGGTGGACTCTCACCAATAAGAAAGAGACATCGTAAATAGTAAACATTGCCAAGTTGGTTATGTGACACTTTTCATCACCACCCAATGCGATACCCCCAAGGACTTGTGGCCCTTACAATTTGCATCTTAGAGTACCATTTTTGTAATTAATCTATTCTTTGCTGATTAACTCCTCTATAACTCATTCTTACTAGGATTTCCCTTTATCTGTCATTGTAGGAGAGGTTCTATTGGCATAGGTATCCAACATGGGGAACTAGCACATCACCCTCAAGGTCTCTTGCCTCAAGTCTGAAACTTTTCATAAATTAAGGTTTCTACCTCCTTCATTAGTGTCATTTCGATCACCGCTTTGCTCTTTTGAGCTATATATATAATTCATCAACTGGAACATCCTACACAACTCTTTGGTTCATATAGTTTTGACATTTCACTTCTCACTCGTATATACTCTTATTTTTATTTTCTTTCTCTTAAAACATGATGTTATCTTCCTAATAGTTAAATTGAGTAATTTAGGTTTTAATAAGATGAAACTTAAACTTTGTCTTATAGATTTTTACTGATAAAAGTTTATTAGTAAAATTTCATCAAGAAAGGAAAAATTGTCCAATTAGAATTTTGCCTTCCTTTGATGACTTAAACCTTGTGTTTTATTTTATCACTTAAGATTAATCAAATATTCATCAGTAGCACTTTATTTGGAAGATAAAGTTCATCAAACAAATATTCAACAAACAAATAAGAATCCAATATACATCAAGAATTAAAATCTTGAACACATGCACAATCAAGTTTTTATCAAATAAGTAAAATATCTACCATTGATATTTTATAAAATCCTCAAAGTGAATTTTAGCTACTCAGAATTAATTTTCAGTAATGAATTCCAAAGAGTTATTTTGAGATAAATAAAAATAACTCAAATAGATAATGAAATATAACACACATATCTAGGGTTCAAATATTAGGGTGTTACAATTCTCCCACCCTTTAGAAATTTCGTTCCCAAAATTTAGCTAACCATGGAATAGATGAGGATAGGATTTCTTACGCTACGTTGCTATGATATTTTGCAATAAATGATTTCCTTTGGTTAGAGCTTCCTCCAACAATTGGGTTTAGTTTGAAGTTGGGCTTCTCGAGCTTGTTCTAAAATCTCATCATACAAGTCATAGGTAAGTATTATGGTGAGTGTGGTACAAAAACTATCTAAGGTTTCTTCTTATTTCATCTTCCCATTTTTTCACTCACTTTCTAGTCATGGGTGATGATCTAAACAAGGTTAAGGCAGGTAACTCACAACTAGAATGTTGCACTATAATTTCCTAAGACACCTTAAACTACTTCGTTCAAACTTAGCAATAACCTATATTAAATTCTTATCTTCAAAATTCACTTTTGATTCACCAATGACTTACCTTTGACCTTAAAAGTTTTATAAATCACACTTTAGTTTCTCAAAATCTTCAGATATGTTATCCAATTTAATTTTATAACATGGTTAAGCAATACCATCAATTATGAATTCTTCACATCATCAATTTAATAGTGAAATGTATTTAGATAAGTTAGATCCATAGTTTATTCTACTGCACCAATAAAATGTTTTGTTTTGATTCCATACCATTTTTAAAACACAATTTCCAAATCTATCAACAAATCAAGGTATTCATCCTACAACAAGTCTAAGTTATCATATCATTTCCTCTATTCAAAAGCATGAACACACTCACTACACTATATGGTGACGATTATATTCTTAACACACTAATGCATTTTGATCATCAAATACTTTCCAAACTTAGTTCTTCAAATCTATATTCTTAACCAAGTCGAGGATTCAAATACATCATCTTGGAATTTGAAACAAAAAGATAGGTGATACAATTTTTTATAGTATTATAGGAAGACTCATTGTTCAGAGGAAAATTTCTCAACAAAGTATTCAGAGTGTGAATGTCCCGAACGCATTCTCACCCATCATAACCCTATAAAGATCTATTTTCTTCCTTAAGAATGTTCACCTTGCTTGAATACAATGATGTAGAAAAAGTTATTCATCCAATTATTAAATAACTCACAAAGAAATTGAATACTTTTATTCACAAAGACCATAATTGCTTAAAATTTGTGTAGTTAGTATCACTACATCAAAGGTACATTGGCCAAAGATAAGCCTATGTCACCACATCACTCATGAATAAATAATACATATAAGGTACTTATGCACAAGAGATCAAGACTTCTTTTATAACAATAAAGACAATTTATTTCCAATTGTTATTGTTAAGGTCACTCACCCATCAAGCTAGTAACTTTAAATAAGCAATTATTGGGAGACAACCCAAACTAGTAATATTTTATTGTATTTGTAACTTAATTTGAGGTTTGTAAGTAATTTAATTTTATTGCATTGTACAATTAGACATTTAAGTGGGAGTCTAGGCTAGGCTAAAAGTTTTGGTTGGCCTAAAAACTCAAAGTTGAGACCTTATAAGGGCTTACTTAAGTGAACCACGTTGATCTCGCTTAAGAAAATGTATTTCTCCTTTACGGCTTGTTTAAGAGAGCTGACATTACACAATTGTTTTTTTTAACGAAGGGGTTTTGGGGTTCTCTGATCCTTTTCTTCCTCCCCTTTCCTCTCATTTCCTCTTCACTCACTCATTCTCTCACACATCTCACCTAAGAGCTCCAAATTTATCATCTGCTTTGCACTATTCCTCTTCCTGCCCACATTTCTAAATTTCTTTTATTAGGTAAGTGTTCTTAGTTCTTTTTTTACTCCTTTTATTTATTTTTATTCTTAAGTCTAAGTTTGGGGTGTTGGGCATTCATAGTTGATCATGCACATGTGGAATTGTTGGTTAACAAACCTGTGTTGGGGGTACTCAAGTTGCATTGTAAGATTGTGAGGAGAATTGGGGTTTCACACCAACTGTTTGGCATGTTGTCCTAGTCACCTTGCTTAAGTGAAGCCTATTTGGCTCATTTAAGCAAGGTGACATATAGGTCCCCCTAACTTGCTTAAGCAAGCTCATTTTGTCACTTAAGCAAGGCACAAAAAGCCAAAAAACTTTGTTGATTAATTAATTTTTATTTTTATTACTAATGTTTTGGTTTTGTGTTATTATTCTTTTTCCTTTTTGTTTTTGCATATGGCTCTTACTAGGACCAAGAATGCTTCTGACAACCCTAACAAGCATCAAAAGCATACCATGAGGTAAGGGTTAGGCTCTAATAACCCTCCCTGCCAATCTAAGGATGAAAAGGTCTCAATTCCTATGCATTTTTAGAGGCACTTACGCTCTAGGCAGGGTGGAACTAATAAGAGGGGAATACCTTATTTTTCAAAGATGCTCTCACATAGAGGAAGTGGATAACTGTCGTCAAGTAATGTGACAAAGGGAAGTGTAGGGTGGAACTAGTAAGGGGGGAATACCTCATTTTTCCAAGATTCTCTCACATAGAGGAAGTGGATAACTGTCGTCAAGTAATGTGACAAAGGGAAGTGTAGGGTGGAACTAGCAAGGGGGGAATACCTCATTTTTCAAAGATGCTCTCACATAGAGGAAGTGGATAATCATAGCCAAGTTACCTTAGGAGTATAGTGAGGCATTTTGTAAATCAAATAGAAAAAACAAGAAGGAGGTCGACTTGTGATTTGAAAATTTTCACAAAACCTTTATAAACAAACATGATAACAAGATCATTTGTATTTTTTTTTTAAAAAGTAACTCATATTTTTAAAACATATCAAATGAAAGATAGAAATCCTTTTTAAGGAAAAACCAACAACTCTTCGCAATTAGTAAGAAAGATGATAATACAAAGAAAACACAAATATTTTATATTGGTTCACCTTTACCACTAAGGCTACATCCAGTTCTTGGCAAACTACTAAGTTCCACTATAACATAAATAATACAAGTATTCTTTCCTTAATTCACTTTTGGTTTTACAACAAGTATTTTCTAGGCTCTTCAAGCTACACAACAAGTATTATTTCTTAAGTCACTTATGGTTTAGCCTCACAAGTAAATAGAAAGAAAAAATGGGCTCAAAAGACTCTCATAGTTTGTATCAAACAAAAAATAACTAAAGCTTTATGAGTTTGTCTCTTAATATGCTAAAGGTTTGAAAGCTTTTCAAAGATGACGATTACAAGAAAGACTTGAAAGCAAATAATTATACAAGGAAATTTTCTTATATGGTTTGTAATTTGCTTCACATTCAAAATCTATTTATATTAATAGGTGACATCCTTTAGATATCCATTCTCTCATAATAGTCTTTTGTCTTCGTTTGTTGGTGAGAGGTTTGAATCATTATTAAATGTTACATTGATTACTTTTCACCAACTATTCCCCTACTCTACTAATAACATAATTTATTTATCTTCTTTTGTAGCATCTTATTAGATATGAGGTGTCAATTTTGAATTTCTTTATTTTGAGCAATACTGATGTTATTTAAGACATGACTTTTAAGATAGGAGCCATCTTGAATATGCTTTGTTCATCTTCTTTATACTTCAAAACATTATTTGCACAATAGGAACATTTGTATTTATATAATAACTATAGATAAACAAAAGAAAAAGAGTTATCTAAAGACAAAAAATAGGCAAACAATCTATCAAACAAATCATTGATTGCATCAATCATTTATTTACAATAATAAAACTTAATTATTGTTCTACAAAATCAAAACATAAATTTTTAAGGGCCCTAATTCATTTTTCCTAAACAATCTCCCTCATTTTGATTATGACAAACAATAATTAATGTTTCCTAGAAGATTTAAGAAGAGATAGACTTAAAATAAAATATAAAAGAATATTCCCTTCGTAATAATTGCTTAGCTCGCCCTTAGATCATGTTTTCTTCTTTTGTTCTTGATTTTGGTCTTCTTCTTCATATTTATATACTTTTCTTCTTCATCTTGATATACTTTTCTTCATCTTCATCTTGATATATTTTTCTTCATCTTCATCTTGATATATTTTTCTTCATCTTCATCTTGATATACTTTTCTTCTTCTTTGTCCTGATCTTTTTCTTCTTCTTAGTCTTACTCTTATTCTTCCATAATTGACATTATACTAAAAATGGTGCATTAGTTTGAGTTAGCATATGTGGAAGTATCGAGATCCATATCTCTATATAGTTCGCTTTGTAAATGATGAATTTCTTCTTCTACAACACAATAAACCTTTAATTTAGCCTTGAGAGTCTCACAAATCTTTTGAAGTTCATAAAAACCCATGCCATTTCATCGTGAGTTGGTTGATGTTTAAAATGATCCATAATATCATTAGGGTCTTCAACAATGTCAGACTGATGATGTTCAAAGAAGAATTCTAAGGGAGATGAACAGTAAAGGACAAGCCTATAGGAGATGAAGCCACAAACTTCCATTATGGAAGAAGCATTGTGTTTTGATTAGTGGTAGATACTCAAGAGAAATTGCCTTGCTTTTGTGAGAACCACCTAATATTGAGATGTATTGCATCTCGAGATGGATATTCCTCAACGTACATCCCTAAGACAAACTGGCGTAGTTTTACATGTTGTCTAATGTTGGCAACTTCTTCTATTAGAATCCTTTTCTAAGATAAAGGATGGAGTTCAAACTTGAAAAAAGCACTTCGTCTAACATGAATTAGATGTTCAAGTCCATCATTGCCTGTAGCAATTTTTTTACCTTTGTAGATATCTTAAAAGACTTTATCAATAGTAGTGTCAAATGTAATCTTGAACTGTGTAGTCTTCTTTGCTACACAAGTGAATTGACTACCAAGCAGAATAGGACACCCTTGATTCATTCTTTCAATTTTCTTCATCGATTGTGTGCAGACACACCTCTTATTTGTATAATTCCCTCATCACTTCTAAATCATGATTAAAATCCCTAAGTTTCTAGTTGTCAAACTATTAAAGACAAGTTTTACTTGATTTTAGATGTCTTTTATTAGAATTTTGGTATTATTACACTTTTAGTTTATTTTGTTTTACCTCTTTAATACTAAAATTTTCATATAATACTTTAGTTTAATTGAAACCCAACCATTCAAGTTTTGAGTGCCCTAAAATGAAATTGTGTTATTTTGTAGGCCCATGAAGAAAAGAGAAGATGATTGAAGAGAAAAAGTCGAAAGCTCAATGAAGAAATAAAAAAAATGTTCAAGCAAGCTTTCTACCTCAAATTCGCTCAAATTTTACTAGCCATTAAAGAGCTCACTAACTCAATTTTTCTTGAGCGAAATCTTTTAGTGCTCAAGCGAATAAGTTTGTGATTTAGTTTTCTGTTTGAAAAGTCAAATGATACAAATAAGTAAAAGATATTTTCTTTTAGGACATAAGGGGACAAATCAAAATGAGTAACTCTCTCTCTCTCTCCTCTATTAGGTAACACCATTCTTGAAGACCAAGAAGGGTTTTCAAGATTCTAGGGATGGAAGAATGGCAATCCCAACATGGGGCTTCAACATCTTCTCATCTTTTGTGAATAAGCTCTCCTGGAAATGAGTGGTTGATCTATTTTCTTTGGGATTGGATGTAATCTACTAAACTCTAATGCAACTCTTGGTTTTCAAATATATTATTTATTCTCTTCTACTCATTAATGTTTCATTTATGCTCTTAATTCTTTTTACGTGGTGATCACTTGTAAAATGATTTTTTATTTGGAATTTAATTGGAAAATATTTTCTACATCTTGTTTTGAAATGGAATACCTAATGGTTGGGATTGCTAGGAATAAAATACCAAACATTGGTCTTTATAGATGCTCTTAATGCAAGTTCTCTTCTTAAATAAGTAAGGAATTGACATTTATGAAGGTAACTTAGGATCCCATTATTGAGGAATTAGTTTGGGAGACTATAATCCTAGATAATGTAGTAGAGGAAGAGTTTTCATATGTATGATTATTAAGGTTACAAAGGACTAAAGTTAGATGAAGTTCAATCCCAACTTTTAATCATTTAATATATTTTAAGCTTAGTTATTGTTTTGTTTATGAACTTTGTTTCCATTTACTTTTCATTCTTAAACAAACCAACCAATGAACCATTGTAAATATTATTGTAAGTAAAACTAGATTTCTTAATCAGTATAATTGTAACTTAATCAAATATCAACCAAGTCTTTGAGGAGACAAATTTACACTCATCATTGATTACACGTGACTTTGGTACACTTGCCAAACTGTTAACAAGTTTTTGGTGTTGTTGCCCAACACTTGCATCTTGATATTTAGTTTATTTGTAATTATAATTTTTTTAAGTTCAATTGTGTATATATTTTGTATAGTATTGTTAGTTGAAATTCATATCTTGTGTTAATTTGGTGAATCCAATTTTTGTGATTTCTGTTTATGTGAGGAAAAACTCCTAATGATCAATTACTCTTCAACCTAAAAATAAAGCAAACAACCAGAAGAAACAATAGTAAGAACAAGAAATAAAGATTACTAGAGAGACAAAGGAGGCAACAATGATCTTCTACACATATCTCTTGTGACTCTTAACCTATCCAAGAAGAACCCATGGATGATATAGCAAGCCCTAGTGGTCCTTACAAAAACAATAGAGAAGCTAGAGTAAGAACCCATGGATGATATAGCAAGCCCTAGTGGTCCTAGACATTTTTCTAAAATTTTCATGCCTCCAACTAATACCAAAAATGTTGAGATGAAGGCAAAACTTCTCAGTCTCATTAGGTCTCTTGTAGGAAAACATAAAACTTGGTTGCAATCTCATCCAAATCAAAGTCTGACCAACTGGAGCGATGTAGAAGAGAAGCTTTTGAACAAATTTTTTCCACCTTTTAGATCCACCAGTGTAGATATAGCTACTTTTCATCAAGAAGTAGATGAACCATTATATGAAGCATGGGAGATATACAAATCATTATTAAGGAAGCATCCAAATCATGGTTTTGAAGAACTAACACAATTGCATATTTTTTGTAATGGGTTAAGGCCAAACACCAACATTATTTTGGATGTTGCAACTAGAGGTTTCATGATGTTTGTAGGTCCTGAACAAGCTAGAAGGATCATTGAAGCATTTGCTTCTACTGATCACCAAGCTCAACATGATAAGATTCAGGTGCCCAAGAAAGGAACACTTTAATTAAATACCATCGATGTTATCCTAACTCAAAACAAAATTCTAACCCAACAAATTCAGGCTCTAACTAAACAAATGTCCAAACTTCCTCAAAAATTACAAGCTATACAAACCAATCTTGGACAACATCACCAAATAATGAGGTGTGATTTCTATGGTAATGACCATCCAAATGGTCATTGTTCAACATCAAGAGGCTATCAGGAAGAGGAAGTTAATTATATGGGCAACCAAGGAAGACAAGGGAATTATACTAGTAATTCTTACCCTAATTATTTTTCACAAGGTTGGAAGAATAATTCATGTAATAACTATGGATGGAGAAAAGAGACAAGTTCTTCAAGTAGATAACCACTTAATGAACAACAAGGGCATTACCAACCTATTCATGATAGGACTTCTAAGTTGGAGGAATCTCTAAACTAGTTCATTCAAGCTTCATTAGATAACCAAAAGAGCACTAAAGACTCCATAAAAAATCTTGAAGTTCAAGTGGGACTACTAGATAAACAATTGGTTGATCAATAGAGTGGTACATTTTCAACGAAAACTAATCCTAAGAAGCAGTGCATGTCTATCACTACTAGGAGTGGTAAAGAAATTGGAAAAGTTATCGGGGATAACCTAGGATTAGAAGTTAATGTTGAAAATGAGTTGAGAGAGAATGAGAAAGATTTTGAGGTAGAAGGTGAGAAAAATAAAAGAAAAAGTGAGGAGGATAAAAATGAGAATGTAAATAGAGAAAAACAGAGTGAAAAAGAAAAAAAAAGTAATAGAAAAGAGAAGTTGTAAAAGAAAGAAAGAAAAAGAGATTTTGAAGGCTCCACCAGTGAAGAATTTACCTTATTCACACGTTTCATCAAGACAAAATAGGGAAAGACAATTTGTTAATTTTCTTGACATTTTCAAGTAATTGCATATTAATATTCCATTTTCCAAAGCCTTGGAGAAGATGCTACCTATGCTAAATTCATGAAGGAATAACTAAGAAAGAAAAGGAGATTCATTAAGGAGGAGACCACAGACTTGGAAGTTGGATGTAGTACAATAATTCATAAATCCTTACCCTAGAAGCCAAAAAGATCCTAGTAGTTTTACCATTCCAGTCACCATTGGCAGTTTGATTGTGGGAAAAATACTCCTTGATTTAGGTGTCAACATTAACTTGATGCCCCTATCCATGATAAGGAGAGTTAGAGATTTGGAAGCCAAATCAACCAGGATGACATTGTAACTAGTTGAGAGATTAGTAAAGTACCCATATGGTGTGGTGGAGGATGTTCTCGTCAAAGTAGATAAATTCGTGTTTTTAGTGGATTTTTTCATCATGGATATGGAAGAAGATATGAAAATTCCTCTAATCCTTAGTAGGCCATTCATGAAGACAACCAAGGAGATCATTAATGTAGATGATGTAAAACTTCAAGTGATAGTTCAAAATGAAGAGGTCAATTTCAATATATTTTAGGCTATGCAACATCCTAGTGATAAAAAGAATGTTTTAGAATGGATGTCTTGGTTGAAGTGTTGTTAACATTTAGGAGACAAGTGCATGCTTCAAATCCCTTGGAAAAGGGATTGGTTGATGCATTTGTGGTTTTGAAAGATGTAGAAGAAAAGATTAAAGAGTGCTTGAAGGATCTCAATTCTTCCAAATAAGTTCCTATTACTCAGGCTTCCATTGAATAATTAAAAAAAGAAGAGCATATGGAAGAACAAAAAGTGGAGTTTCAGGTGCTACCCCCTAATAATTCTCCCTATTGGTGGGCATTGTAATGGAGAAAAGAGTATAACAAAGGTCCCTTTAATATGGATTTTATTGACCCACCTATTTAAAGATGTTCATCATCATGTTCAAAATTTTTATGGTAGTTAAAGATGTGGAGGAATTTCAAAAAGACATGAAATGCCATTAGAAGATATCATTGAGGTTGAAATGTTTGACTATTGGGGAATTGATTCCGTGGGACCTCTACCACCCTCTTTTTCCAATGAATCTATACGTGTAGCAGTAGATTATATTTCAAAATGGGTAGAAGTTGTTACAAATCCCAAAGCATATGCCAAAATTGTAATTAAGATTTTAAAGAAAAACATCTTCACTAGGTTTGACACTCCTAAAGTTTTATTTGTTATGATGGATCGCATTTTTGCAATGTTCAGCTTCAAAAAGTCCTAGAGTATTACATTGTCCAGCACAAAGTGGCATCACCATACCATACCCAAACAAATGATCAAGCAAAGGTATTTAACAAACAAATAAAGAGATTTTAGAAAAAAACTATGGCCTCTTCTAGGAAGAATTAGTCAACCAAATTGGATGATGCTTTGTGAGCCTATAAGACACTTATAAGCTTATCTCCGTTTTAGACGGTTTATGACAAGTCTTCTTCTAGTTGAATTAGAACACAAAGCTTTTTGGCCGTTGAAGTTTTTAAATTTTAGATCTCTTGGAATTGATGAAGTGAGGCTTACTACTTGTGAGTCTTAAAAAAATACAAAGAAAAAATCAAGGCCTATCATGATAAAAAAATTCTAAAAATGAAATTCAAACCGGGTCAATCAATTTTATTGTTTAATTCTAAGCTAAGGTTGTTTCCTTGAAAACTCAAATCCAAATGGTCTAGACCTTTTACCAATAAAGAATTTAAGCCTTATGGTGTTATTGAACTAGAAGATCCTACAACAAGAAGGAGTTCGATAGTTAATGAACAAAGGTTGAAACACTATTTGGCAAGGTTGAAGTAGAAAGGCTCACCAATGTGGTCAATTTGAATGATCCTTAGGGATCATGCATTCGTGAAGCTGGTGATGTAAAAAGAGTGCTTACTGGGAGGCAACCCAACATTCTATCATTTTCTTCTTTTACTTTTATGTAGTTGGTGTTCTATATTTAGTTAGTTTGATTTTCTATTTACTTTGCTTGTGAGTTTTCTTAAGTTTGATTTGTACTAATGTTATGTATTTTTTTTATTGTTGTGGTGTGTTTTTGATGGGTGTGATGTTCTTTGATGAGAAAAAGTTAAGAATCTTTATTCTTAATTAAGAAAGAAAAAGTAGAAGAAAACAAACTTCTAAAGAAATTCATGCAAGCCAAGTTTTGAGGAATTGTGTTGTCTACATAATCTACTTGAGTGAAATTCTAGTAGATTGAGCGAAAATTTCTAGAGTCTTTAAAAAACTTCTCTACTTAAAAATTGCTCAAGTGAAGTGAAGGACAAAGGGCTTAAGCAGAATTGTAAAAAGGGAATAAATTTCTTTGCCTTAAAATCGCTTAGGCAGAGGAAAAGGTTGAGCAAAATTTTTAAAAATTTGAATTTAAAGGCCCATGTGTACATTTTAGGTTCATTTTTAAGCAACTATTCATTTTCCCTCTCCCTTCACTAACTTTCCTCTCCCACCTTCACCCCACTCTAATACCCTTCGTCACTTTCCTCTTCTTTAACTCATCAAGTTTTCTAGCATCCCATCCAACTACCTCTAACAATCCTCGTCACTTTCATATTTGTCTCTTCCTCATCTACCAAGAAAGGCTTTGTCCCTTTCATCTTAAACTTCTATCAAGCCTTTCAATCAAGCAAGGGTTTCTATACCCCAATTTTCTTTTGGAAGAACATTGAGTGGTTTCTGGTTTCTTGTAATATTTTTTTGTTTTTCTATACTATTTGAGGTTTAATATTTTGATTTAAGAGTTGTGGTTGCAATGGGGTTTTTTTTTGCCTTGAATGTGTGGATTTCATGTTTAATTTTGTGAGTTCATGGTTATTCTTGGGGTATTGTTGAGGGGGATAAATAGTTTAACATTTTTGTTCGGATTACAAACCTTCATAATCATGTAGATTCGCTCAAGTGAATTTTCTCACACTCAAGCAGCTTTTTTTTTTCTTTCAAAAAGGTGTTTTCTTTACCTAAAATTTGCTTAAGCAAATTTAAGGCCCTTCTAAAAAAAATTCATTTCCCTCTCGCTTCACCAACTCCTCCTCACCACTTATCTTGTGCATCTATAATAATAGCTTATAGTCCAAAGTAAGGTTTTTGAATGTTTAAATGACTCATTTTACAAGGTTATTCTTCATCAAAATCATGACAAGCTCAAACTTTTCCCATGGCCTACCCTAGTTGCATTTTGAGCTCAATTTGCATGGCTCGGGGACAATTCAATTTTTCCTAAAGTGGAGGAAACCAAAGTTAGAGATGAAGAAGAAAGGGAAGTTACTGAGGAAGAACAAGAAGAGTCCAATGGAGATGATAGTGATTAAGGGGAAGAATAGTGAAGCAACAATCACATCCACTATTTTAGTTCTTAATATTTAAGCTTTCAGTACTTTAAATTTCAGTCATTTTAATTTCAAAGTTTACATTGCTTTTGGTATGCTACACTTGGGGTTGTAACAATAGCTTTTTAAGGTTTAGGTCCTTTGTGAATGTTTTTGGATGTTTAGTGTGCTTTTAGTTTCAATCACATGCAAATGGTTAGTTTGTTACATGTTTTCAGTGTAGTTATTGGGTTTTGAACCTTAAATTGAGAAAGTCTAATCATTGCATTTAGGAATTTTGCTAAAAATTAGAAATGCATGAAAATGCTTTTGAAGTAGAAATTTCGTATAAAGTGGTTGCACTAACATGAACATTGTAACATCCTATTTTTGGTATAGTGAATTTATAAAAAACTTATATTAGAAGAATTTATCTCTTCCTTTTTAATTTAGTCAAATAGGATATAGAATTTTAATTGTTCAATGAGTAAAATATTATCTATTTAGTGGATCATATTTTAAAGGAGAGAAAAAGAAAGAAAGAAAGAATTTCTTATTAGTCAAATTGATTTAAATTAAAACTTAAAATAATAT
>JAMLFT010007965.1:0-14213 GCA_026544285.1 Pachyrhizus erosus | reverse complement strand
TATTGTTATTATTATTATTATTATACCTTTGTTACTAAATTAATGAACCAACCCAAATTATTTGATACTTCATTAAACTTGGTTTCTGGTCAAGACTACCATATCTGCCTAGAAAGGGTGAGGGACATGTAAAAGTGAGACGTTTGATTTTTTAGCAAATTATGCTTATATTTTTAAGTTTTTTTAAAAAATTATATATAGTATCACTGTTTTTTATTTTTTTATATTAATTTTTTATGTTTAAAATGATTAATTATGCTTTTGATTCTTGAAAATTTATAAATTTTACTTTTAATCTTTAATAAGTCTTTTTTAACTTTTTATCCTTAATAAATTTTTTATTTTATTTTTGTTCTTAAAATATTTTAGATAACGTTTTAAACAGTGAAATAAAATCAATTATATAGTATTTTTAGGATTAAAAATAAAATAATTTTTTTATTAAGGACTAAAATATTATAAAAATTATTAGACACTAAAATTAATATTTATAAATTTATCAATGATAAAAAACATATTTAAGTTTGTTCAAAGATATTATAATCATATCTTTTTATATATTACATTAATATTACTGATAAAAAAAATTATTATAATGATTAAAAAAATATAAAATATTCGTATGATTTCATAAAACTTTATAAATGGGTAATATAATTTTTCTTTGTCTTTTGTAGTTCCTAAATCAGGCCGGAAAGGATAGAAAAAAATTCCATCAACCCATTAGAACAGATATAGACATTGGATTTAAGGGTGTGATTCGGTCCAATATAATATATAAAAAAAAAAAAATAAGCACACACCCTTAACACCTGTTTGGGCTTCACTAAATTGTCATCTAACCCGATTAACCCCCTATTACCCCCACTCAATTACTTAATTGTCATCTAATCTTCACCTAAATAATTAATTTAATCTTACACTCCTCTAATTATCTAATTTAATTTCAATTATTTATTTTCATACACATACAACTACATTTCTAATATTTGAGCTTTCTAATTTTTAAAAATTTATACACAAAATTTTAATTAGTCTATTTAAATCTATAATATGTTTCCAAAACTAATAATTATAATTTTTTCTAACTAGTTTAGATCAGATAAAATATAATTTCAAAACAACTATTAAAACTATTAATTAAAGTAGTAGCAAGAAAAAATTAAATTATTTATTTATTGCAAATAAAAAAAAACAGAAAAGGAGACTGTCACATATCTTATTAAGACTAAAACTAATAATTAAGTATTATCTCATCCTATTTAATACACAATAAATTATTCTTATGAGCCAACTAATTTATTTGAGGGAAACAAACTTTAGAGTTTAGAAAAGAAAAAAATTGAATAAAGGAGTAATTGAAAAGTCGTTGTTTTAAGAACATAATATTTAAAAAAAAAGGGAATAAAATGAAGATAATTATTTTTTAAAATAAATTATTTAAACATGTTTTAATAGAATGGATTTTACTGTGGAACAGGGAAGTGGTCTATGGGTGGACTATTGTTTATAACCATTGATATAATATTAAAATAATAAATGATGGAGATTATTATTTATTTATTTATTACTAAAATGACGATTTAAGAAATATTTTAAAATTCTTCATATGTATTGCATGGTCCTTCACCGTGACAATCCCCAAATCCACCTAACCAACTCTCCAGAGTCACCATCATCAACGTTGTCCTCATGTGTGGCTCACGCGCCGAGGTCGATGACACGTCGTGGCTCATATACCAGCCACACCAGCACACGGTGGAGTGGTACATCTTCGTAGATATCTCCCGAACTGAATCCGAGCGTACAGGTTCGCCTATGGTTAGGATAACGAATTCAAATGCAATGTATCGAGTCATTCATCCATCAGATCAAGAACTCCATCTTGCTTGTCCGTTTTGTCTTTTGATTTAAGATCCGAATCCAAATGAATGATTAATTTTGAGTTACTGGAAGAAATTTGAACATTTGAATCTACTTGCTGGAGAAAAAGTGAGTGAGGGACTGATTATAAATTTGTATTAGCATAATAATTTTTATTAATAAAATATAAAAGGACTAAAATAAAAATATGATAAGTTTTAAAATCTGTCTTAGATGGTCATTTTACCAAAAGAAAAAAATGAATTTTAATATTACATCCAATGATCATGAGTAACTGTCTAGCACTTCTTTTGCTGTTCCAGGATAGAATGTACTGTTATAAAAAAACTCATTTTGAGTAGTTCATGCGTATAACAAACTTTTCAATTTAGAAGGTGTGCGGGTGATCATGCATTTAAAACGAAATCTCAGGACTATTCAGTCGGTGGTGGTAGATGCAGACAACGGTTTGTTTTGTCGCTTTAGTCCTCTTTATTTGGACCTTTGTCGTTCCGCTGTTACCCATGCTATTATATGATGTCTTAGTCACATACCTTCCTCTTTGTATTCGAATTTCTCTATCAAAATATTTATTAAGTTCGTATATTGTTGTGGCTATCAGCTAGAAAAAATTGTTGTCATTTTTTTACTTCAAAACAATATATTCTTGAGGTACAGCGTACTTGTACACCGTTCAATCACCCTGTCCCTCTCTCGCATGCTTTTCATGTATTATCTGCATGTGTCAAATGTCAACTTTGTTTTAAGAAGATTTACAATGGTTTAAATTAGCCCAATAATGATCCACCGAAAAATGGTACAAATCTAATTGACAGACTGTATTTAAATTACAGGAATTTATATGATGATGGTGAACCATTAAAACAATGAATGACATTTAAAATTATGGATGTATTATTTTCGCAACCCCTCCTTACTTTTTAGTTTATAAATTGTCATGATTTTATAGAAATTGTTTTTACTTTTTTTTAATTAGTTACAATTAAAAAAATACATGCAAATTTCCCTGTAGAAGGTGTGCATGACCACATGCATTTTTTATAACAAATATTGTATTCAAATCACTAAAATAAAAGCAATAAAACACTAACTCTTTAAATATTTAATATAATTATATATTCAAATTTGTGATCTATTCACTATTGGTGGTGATCTCGCTTCCTCATCTTTAGATACTCTCTCACAGGATCAGTGTATATAAAATTATAAATATAATTCACCAGAGTGATAAAACTTGAATTGTCTACAGAGTCATAAATTTGTTATCACGTTACCATCATAATACCCACACTAAAAGCATACTTTATATAAATATAACGTTGAGAAGAGAATTGTGGCTATCTGTAGCCAAGCCAACGGAACATTTTGACTTTTCCTTTGGGTTCTAAGGCTGCTTCAAACATTGAATGAATTGAAAGATTAATTATGGAATCTAGTGCAAGTGCTGGTGTAAATCTTCAATTTTAGGCATACATAAAGGAATTGCTGCAAAACTGCTATTTATTATTCATAATTGATTTAAAAACTACATATAAGAGCCTCTTATGTAAAATGGAAACATTCTACAATATGACATTTGTGTGGAACTCTGACCTAATAAAACCTATTTTGACTGTAGAATATGTATTGGAGTTGAAGATACAAAATGATGCGTTCACTGCCCCCTCCCATTTAAAATTCTATTTATTCTTCTTCAAGTATGAGAATGCTATGAACCTTTGCAGCCCATTTCTGTAAACTGGAATATCCGTTCAACTGTGACCTCACTTTCTTATCCCCACACCCCACCATGCATTTGAAGTGTTTGATGTTCAGTCTCAGGGAGGCTGTCTTTCACCTTTACTAATGAAATGGCATTAAACCCAATGAATCCAATCCTGGAACGCTGGCTATCAACTTAAATTGGCAAAACATTCATTTTCACTGTTATTCTGAAAGACTATGGTTTCTTTCATATTCACAACACTAGGGGGATGAGCTTTCCTCATCTGAGCTTCTATCCTGCTTTGGATGATTGTACCTGTTGAGAACAGGTAGTGATGCATTTGGAGCTATTCGGAAGGACCTGCCAGAACCGCCAACAATTCTATCATGCATCCTTTCCACTTCTTTGCACACTAGATCCAAAATATTCAGGAAGTCTCTTACTATCATGAAAATTCTGAGAGGGTGGGCTTCTTCCTTCGCTGCATTCCCATGAAAGTATTCTGTAACTTCTTTTACAAGGTACAGGGCTTTTCTCTCATCCGCTTTAATCCTTACAATTTCATCTTCAGCATATTTCAGAAACAGCTTTGTGGAGTTAAAGAAATTGCCTTGCATATCTGGTTTTTCATATTGCAAAACCAATCGCACTTTATCAAGCCCTGTTTCAAGCTTTGAAAGATAGCTGCTCAAGACATCTGAATCCATTCCTGCAGCTTTTTTTACATTACTAAGATCTCTACTGAGCCCTGCCACAACCTGCAAGCCTTGCTTCTTGAACTCATCTTCATTAAATTTGGAATCCATTTTCACATTCTCATTTGCAGATTCAGCTCCTGCACCTTCAGATCTAATGATCTCTTGGACCACAAAGTGGAGCAATGTGGTCTTTCCATCTGTTCCCTTTATATCTACAAGTTTTAGGAGTGTGTCCAGTTTGAAAGCTTTAGCATCCCCTCGATTAGTGCCAACATTCATTCTGTTTCCTGTCCTTAGAACAGCTTCAAGGAGTTTGAGGAATAACCGGCTGTTCTTTAATTCCTCACTTGCAGCCTGAAGGATATTAACAACTGAATGGTTAGTTTCCTGGGAGAGATAAAGAAATCAAAGATAACAAGGAATTTGTACAAAAACAAAAACAAAAAACAGAAGGTGTAGGATCATTGAAATAAGTTAGCTAGACCTCCATGGTTTGAAAAGACTTTCTAAGGTAGTTAACTTCTGCATCAAAATTGGCTCTATATAGCATAGCTTCAACTCTTTTAAAGGCGAAAGGGATATCAAGCACTGCTTTAAGAAATCTTTCTGCAGATCCAAGTTTTGAGAGATCACCATCATAGTTTTTAAGTTTTATCTCTTCCTCTTTAGTGGGAGCCATCTTTACAAGGGTTTCCAATAGCTCAGTACCCAAACCTTCAGGATTCCCTGTTTCATCCAAAAATAATACCCCCAATTAGAAAAGTGAACATACAGGATGTAGATAAGCAATTGGTTCAAGTTAAAAACAAACAATAGACAGTCAAGGAAACAACCTGAGACATTATTTTATGTAATATAATTGAAAATATTGGGTGTCTTGTAATTTAAAACAATAACAAAAACAATAGCCTTGTCTCACAAGGTAAGGTTGACTATAAGGATCACATGACATCATTATACTCGGTTAAAAGCTAAATTCTAAGAAATATTATTCATCATAAGATCCATTTTCATAATTTTTTTCAATATCCTGCTTTCTTCCTCTACTTCTTTTCAAAGGGCTATAAACCATGCGATTTACTCCCGCCTGTGCTTCCAATGGCCTTATTTGCCTGTATCCAGATCACCTTATCTTATTCTCTATCATCTTTTACTTGATAGGTATTACACCAATATCTCTTTATACACATGCATTCTATCCTTTCTTGTGTGCTTATACATCCATCTTAACACACTCAATTATGCTAATCCAATTTTTTTCTCTTGTACTTTTAAAGCCTAACATTTACTAACAGAGTATAGTTGGATATGGTAGTTACAAGTAATTTTTGATGTCTTTCTCCATTTTAACCACTCAACTTGTAACTATGTTCATTTATTTCTCTATCATTTTGTAACATTAATCCCATTACCTAAACTTAGAAACTTGTGGTATTACATATTTTTCATTTTCTTTCCTTCCTTGAGCAACAACCCTTCGATTTCAATGTCTCCAAAATTTAAGTTTAGAGTAAATTTCTTTCCTTTACACGATCAGAACTACATCATCTGCACAAAGTTAGCATCTAGATATATCCTTTTGTATGTCCTGTAAACACATCCAAGACTATATATTAAACAAGTAAAGATTCAAGATTAAGTCCTAATGTAAACCTATTTTTATAGAAAAGTCCTTAGTCTTGCCTCCATGAGTTTTCATACTAGTAGCTACCTTACCATATATGTCTTGTATAACCCAGATATAAGTCATGTAAACACCTTTAACAAAGCCCTCTACAATACTTCTCTCAAGTCTTGACACTCAATCATACACTTTTTTTCAAGTTAATAAATAAAACACCATGTGTATGTCTCTTTCTTTATTTCAGTACCTTTTCATCAACCTCCTTACACGATAAACACAATTACGAAATAAAAATAGCTTTATTTTTATCTTAAGTGTAAAATATAATGGCAAACTTTTATGATTTAATTACTTTTTTTGGCCATCTAATTTATGTTTTAAGTTCAATTTGGTCTTCTTATTTTAAAGGGATCAATTAGCTCTAGTTTTTTTAAATGGTTCAATTAAATCCTTACCGTCAAAACAAAACGAAAAACAATACAACATCATCCCAAACAAGAGGACCTAATCAAACCATTTTAAAAAACTAGAGGACCTAATTGAACCTAAAAAACAAATTAGAGGACCAAAATAGTAATTAAACCCACTTTTGTTATGAATGAAACTCTTTTAAGATATTAATGCCTTACAATTACTCGCATCATTAGAGGTGGATGTACAAAAGTAATGCGGCTCCACTGTTAAGAATATGAATGAATAGACAGTAAACATGCATGACACTTAAGTCTTTGACAGCAATAAACTTTTGAACGGTTTCTAGGAAAATGGCTGACAATCGGTGGATTATAGGGAAATTAGAACAGAGTAACCATTACTGGTTTATCCCCAGTTGATATCAAGCATCAAGGAATTAGAGATAAGTAATTATGTCAGAAAAAGATAAACAGAGACAAGGACAGAGATTAAAAGGAAATGAGGTACACTCACAGAGAAGAAGAATCCATCTTTTGGATTAGAGCACTGGAAGCAAGCATGGTATGATGATCTGGTTGTACCATTTGTGAAATACATGTCTTTCGTAAACAAGGGTGCTATTGCTTTTAGAGGAGGCATGACAATTAGAGCCCAAAACCGCAAAGCTAGGTTAGTGAAGGAATTGTAACAGTGATAGACTGATTGACTACAGTGACCATGAGAGTATTGAGATTAATGACAAAAACTCCTCAAGAAATAGAAGAAAAATAGCTAGTGATAAAAGATCTTTCTCAGCTGCAAGTGGAGGAAGAAGTTGTTTGATCCCACCTTGGGGGATGTTCAGTCACTGTTTTATACTTCCCAAGTATGTTTTATGACCTGAGTATTATAATTTATGGACAGAGTTTTATCTTTTAACACATTTTGAAGATTACAGTTCCTGAATACCTAATTTCACTGTTTACCATAATAATGCACATGGTATGATTCTGCTTAGACATTGTCATACTTGATTTTAGATTCAATGATGGTGACTTCAAGTTTAAGTTCTTGTGCTATGCCATCTGTTATTTGTATGATTCAATCTCTTCACATTATTGGTATAAACAGTTATGGGTTAACTTTTTGCCCCACACTCCATGTTTCCCTGTATGACATACAGACATTGAATCTATTAACATAGTACTCGCATTTTTCCTCTTAGATGATATTAAAAATATAACCAAGGAAATACTGCATGCTTTGGTCAGGAGCGTGCAGATGAACTCGTGAATCAATACTGTAGATCATGGTGCCAAAAAATTTAACAGAACCACGAATTAATCACCCGTTTTCTATAATTTACCTTCATCCAAATAAGAAAACTGTGGCGCAAGTATGCAGTCCAATTACGCTCCCCAAATTGGTAAGAATGAGAAAAGTAACTTACCATCTAAAAGAGCTTCAGACACCTCATCTCTGGTCACATTCAAAGCCCTGAGCAGTATAGCTATGTTCTGTGACTTCTTCGGGTCTAACACCCTGTTCTCCTGATCAACCGAAGGAAGAACTGATTTTCTGGGAGGTTCTTTCGGGGCAGAATTGGTGGCTTTGCAACCAAACAACGACTCCATCATGTCCTCATTTAACCTAATAAAAAAACAAAACCGCCATACAACAGAAAACGAACATTAGCCTACAGTTATACCACTAGCCCAAAATTATAGAAGATAGTGAACTAATTTAACTCACTGAAACGAGCTTGATTTTATCTGGTCCCACACAGTAGCACGGTCAGAGGTCGCACGCACTTTATCCCAATGCAGAGCTTTCAATTTTGGTTTGGCTCCATCCGTCTCATTGGCTTCAAGCCTCTCGGAAGAGCTCACACTTTGATCAACCTCATCTGAACCTTTCTTCGCACTACATTCAATTGGAGACCAAGACTCCCGCTTTACGGATGCACAAGTTGAGGAAGCACTGATAGCCGGAGACTCTGATTTTCGCCTTGGCGGCGGAGGTGGTGGAGGCGGTGGAGGAGGCGGAGGAGGATTAAGCGAAGTCCTGGACACGTGCAAAGCAGTGTCGGTTGTTGACTCAAGGTGCTTCAAATTCGGAGCTGGGGGAGGCGCCGAGAATTTAGGCTTCCTGGAATGCCGAGGTGGCGGCGAAGGCGACGGTGGCGGAGGCTGCTTTATAGAAGGTATGATGACGTGTCGTATCTCCGGCGAGGGAGCCGAAACGCGTGACTTGGGCGAAGTTCTCTTGGAAAAAGGAACAACGGGCGTGGGCGTGGAATTCGTTTCTCTCTTCGCAGGACTACCGTTAACGAGAGAGCTATGCCGCGAAGCCGGCGTGTAATAGCCGTCGACCGAGGAGTTCTGCGGCGAGTGAAAGGCCGTCTCGCGGCTCTCCTCGTCGGAGTCGGACGAAGAGGAGACTGCCGGCGGATAATTCCCGTCGGGAGGCTTACTGAGCGGGGGCATTGGCTGCAACTCGGGACTGGGGCGGTAGCGATCGGATCGCTTGAGCTTGTGATACGGCGATCTGTTGGCCTTGCTAGCGTCTCTATTATCTCGTGAGTCGTTCAATGTGGTAGAAGTTAGCGTGGGTTCCACGGTCCCAATGTAGAGGAAACTCGAGGGTGCCGCGGTTGAATCTTCGCTATTCCTGTTTGGGTTATTGTTATTGTTATTGTTATTCCCAGTTCCACCCACCAATTTCTGAGTCTCCACGGGGTGTTTCGCTCTGTGTTTGTATAAAAAGAAAGCCAGTGCTGAGAGCATACCAAGAGTCACAATTCCCACGGAGATCGCGATTGCTACTTTTTTTGTTCCCTTTGTAGGCTGTGTTGCCGTTGGGTTTGCGATTCTGGTGTTCACCGTGGACGGTGCTGCTTGGTTCTGATCCGGCGGGGGGCCTGCCTGGTACTCGTGGAAGAATGGAGGGGTTTCCACCGCCGGTGGCGGGGGAGACGCCGTGCCAGCTGGCGGTGGAGCCGAACTCTCCGGGAACAGTGGCTGGTGTAGAATTCTCCTCGTGCCAGATTCGTTGGCACTGGTGTTGACCCCTTTTGCATTGTTGACTGGGATGGAAAGGGATAGTGTGGCGACGATGATGTAGATGTAGAAGTACAAGTAGAAGCTCAAGTGACGAGCTTTCATGGTGAATTATCGTGGGGTTCGCTTGTTATCTTTTGTTTCACCCAATTCATGTCTGGGTTTCGTTTCGTTTCGTTTCGTTTCTTTCCCGCAAATTCCTCTCCTCGAAATATGATGAGAGAGAAAATGTGTGAGAAAAAGAGATAGAGAGGAAACTTCTTTCGGCTGTTATGTTAAGATCTGGATGCTACAAAGCTTCGTCAGCAGTAGCCGCAGTTATTTATTTTCCTTTACTCTTTTTTTAACTTGCGTCATCGCCAAATGCAATTTTCTTCTTTCTAAATTTCACTAATTTACACTGTAATAAATGAAGCCCATGTATACGAAGAGAATATAGCAATATACTATAAGTGGGAATGAAACGTGGCAGTCTTCTACGCACTTGGGGGCTTCATTTCCAAATTATATACATGGAATATGGAAATTAAGAAATACTATATTGTTGATAAATATATATAATAATTTTATGGACGATGATGGTTATGTAGTGGTAATATTAAAAAATTGGGTACGTTCGTGTCCTTTATTTATTGTTTGCAAGTAACGAGGGCAAAGCACATATTCGACCTTTGCCATCGTTATATTCTTCCTGTATGGCTGCCACTTCGTCTAATCTTTGTTCAATTAAGTAATTGCCTGGCAATCCCCAAATTCAAAACGCTCATATTTTCACTAAAGTAAATAAAAATAATAATAAATTATAATTTTCAGTATGTTTATGATTAATTTTGAATAAATTTATTTATTTATTTATTATCAATTTTTTTCTCCTTAAAAACATTAATAGAGAAAAACTCATAAAAATAACCCTAAAAAAAAAAAAACAACAAACAACAATCATTCAACAATCAACCACGCACAAGTCCACAACTAAAATATAGCCAGAGTGCCCTACTGCACTCCATTTTCGAGCTGTATCCATTTTGTCTTGGGTTTTGTGTTTCACTGTTTTGCTTGTCAAATCATCAAATGCAGGTATGTTTATTGACGGAGATCCTTAACCACCATGACTAAACACTTTCTAAATAAAATTACTATATAGTCTAAAATTATCATGATCTTATTTGTATTTCATATGATATATTCTTTTCTTTTTTTTTAAGATTTTCATATGATAATTGTTACGTGTAAATCTCACCAAATCAAAAATGCATTATTACAATTTTTTCAAACTCCTCTTCATTCTGCCATTGAAGCACTAGGTTAGCCAAAACTTGTACGACTATTAAACCTACACTAATGGTGTTATCACCAATATTACAATCTGGGACGGATTGAAGGGATAAGCTTCGTTTCATAACCGTTTTCAATTTTTTAATAAAAATTCCAACATCTAAACTATAATTTTTATAAACAATAATACAGATAATCTTATACCCCATTAATACAATTTACGAGTGATAAATTCTAGTTTCTTTTAACTTCTGTTTATATATTTATTTCAATTCGTCCCTGGTTACAACTTTTTCTTTTTCTTATAAAGAATTCCTTGGTTATAACTCGGCTCAAGCATGATAAATATAGTTGATTTCATATTAAAAATTTATTTTTAATGAATTTTTATATATTTAATTTAACGTTAAAAAAAATCAGAATTAATTATGATTTATTTTGAATTGAAACAACTTTAAATAATATTTATGTGGAATCAAAAATTTTATATTAAATTTTATTCTTAACTTGATTTATAAAAAAAAATTCAAATATAAATTACATCATTTGAAATTAATTTTACAAAATTAAAATTATTTTTTCAACACTCATTTAAACACACACATATTTTATTGATTTACTTATTTGGTAATGCCTCTAGATTCTATCAATTAATCCAATGGCTTCATTTGTTAATTTGTGATTAATCTATCTATTTAGTGAAAAAGAATATTAAAGATCTTCTCTTTTAGATCCCATAATTAATTTGTACAACAATATCAATGAGTAAATGATTAGTATATGTGATAACGGATAAAAAAAAAAAGTTATATGGTAATATTAATTTTCATGTATTACAGTTAATTAAAAATTATTGAATCTGTCAAACAAAATTAAAAATTATTGAAATCACTTAAAATGTGTTTTTTTAAAAAATAATTATTACAAAAGTTTATAATTTTATTATATATGGTAATTTATAATTAAATAATAATATAAAAATTGTTTACATATATGATTACATGAAAAACACTTACTTATTCATATTTAAATATTATAATTTATTGTGTTTAAAACTTAAATGTGATGATAGTATTTTTAAGACCTTCTCTTTTAAGTGTTTGCCTTAATAAAAAAAAAGAAATAATTGCATTCTGATATGACTGTAGGGTTATTTGGAATTTTATTTCGGAATTAAAATTAATTTAATTTCAGCACTAAAAGTTTTTTAATGTAATTTGTTTAATATTTGCCAAAAGTAATTTTTCAAACAAATGTTTTTTATATAATGACAGCGCTAATGTAAGAATATATTATCTCGTACAAAGTACGAAAACTCCCATCACATATTCAATATAATATGTACAAAATATTTCCTTAAAAAAATGTACAAAATATCAATAGCATAAAAGCAAGTTTTTAAACTAATAATCAAACTTACTCTTCAATTTAAAACATTGAATAGTGTACGTTATTTTCTTGTGGAATATTTTGTTTTAAAAGTTAACCTCACTAATCTGGCAACAAGTTCTAAATAAGTAAAGTAGTTTTTTTTATTAGAATAGCTATATTTAACCTTGCTTAGTGAGTCCGTGCTAACAAAATTGTCTAATTAAAAATTTTGTTAAAATTACAGTCAAAATACATAGAAAAATGCAAACATAAAAGTTTAACAACATTTTTTTATAAAAAATACTTTTAATTATTTAACTAATAATACTTTAATAAAACTTACTAACATTGTCTCTTTTAATAATATCATTTAATCTATCAACTTCATCTTACGTTTTGTTCTTTTTTTGCATGTACAAACATTTTATTGAACTAATCCAAGAAGATACTCTTTCATTTTAAAATAATTTATGTTTATGATTTTTTTCACACAAATTATAAAAATTAAATATTTAAAGAAAATAAAATTTAATAATAAAAACAATTTTATTAAAATATATTTTTTATTTTAATAAATATATTATTAAAACAATAATATTTATTAGAGAATAAAATTAAAATAAAATTTAATATGTTATTGAAAACTAAGATCATCAATCATTTTGAAACATTTCTTAAATGTTAAAATTGTAATTATTCTATAACAAAATGAATATAAAATTTGGTTTAACCATAATCTATAAAATAATTTTACATGTCAAACTCTCATGTCACTAATGTTTATTCATGTAATCTCTTTGATATTTTATGAATGCACCAGAGTGTACTTATGAAATTTCACTATTGGCATAAATGTTTTAATGTATCATTGAAAATTGAGAATAAAAATTATTTTAAAACATTTTTTAATACTAAATCTGTAATTATTTATGAACAAAAGAAGTGTAAAATTTGGTATAACAATAAAAATCTTTAAAAGAATTTTGCATGTGAAGCTCTGATGTCATCAACGTTTATTTGTGTAATATTTTAAATATTAAAATGGCATCATCGTGATTACATGAAAGTGTATTTATGAATTCTCAAAATTTTCAAATACTTATTGTTAGAAATCCTTAAGTCATATTTTAACGATTAAAAATTATATTAAATCTCGTGGCAATAGAAAACATAAGTGAGGTTCAAAATTTAGGTGTCTTACCATTAAGTTGTATATAGAACTTTATTATCTTTAGGTTAATATGTTGACTTTATCATATTCAATTGCGTGTTTTATTTTTATTTAAAATTTATGTATGGTACATCAACTTTTCATTCAACCTCTAAACTATAAGGAAGAACCTTTAAAAGTAATGTAATTTACATATGTTCAAAGTAAAAAAAAAAAAAAACACAACCAAACATAAATTAAATCAATTACTCAAACTAAAAAATCTTGTAACATAAACAAAGAAAAATACTTATAATATTTTTTAGCACTTTCTTTAATTGGTTAAAACTTATTAATAGTCATAAATTTGTGTGGATCTCACAATTCATTTATTTATTTATTTTTATTTAAATATGAAATCACCAAAATTAATATTTTTTTATAAATTTTAACTACTTATTAAAAAAAAATATCACACTCCTCTCTGAATAAATAATACAAACTAAATAAAATGTCCAATTTGATAAAACCTATGTTTTTAGCCTAATAAATAAGACTACCAATCTTATTACTCAAAACAATTCTCTCCATTTTTTTAAATTCAAAACATTCTTTATACAAACAGCTAAAATTAATTAATAACTTAAACACTTAAAAGATAGGAAAACTAAAAAATTAATTAAAATAAACTGATAGCTTTTTATATTTTTTAATTATATATTGATAATTTCTTATATATTTTTAATTACATATTGACAATTATATCTTTTAATTACATATTGACATATTTAGTAAGTAAGTTGATTTTTATAATAATTATTTTTAAAATTATATTTAATACACTTTTTATTAATTAAAATTATAAAAAAATATTTATAATGTATAAAAATTAAACTTAAAAATAAGAGTTAAATGATTGTTTAATTTTTATAAAATATAATATTTTTATTTTTATTATCAAATAATAATATTAATTAACTAATAATATAATAATGATATTAATTTATTTATTAACTTATCACGTCACAAATAAATTAAAAAAAAAACAATTATG
>JAMLFT010007964.1:0-14215 GCA_026544285.1 Pachyrhizus erosus | reverse complement strand
TTTATTATAAAATCAACTTAAGAATAGAATTTAGTATAAACTATTTAAAATTGGTTTAATTTAGAATTCATTTTGAACTCATAATTAATTTTAATTTTTTATTATAAAATAAAATATATAAAAAATTATTGAAAATTAATTCTAAATTGATAATCAAATTTTTAGCATGAAATTAAATACACATTGAGTAGTTTTACAGTATGATTTTACAGTTTAGATGTTTCAAAAGCCAATAATTATAGTGCTGTTTGGAACTGCATCCCTATGTTTTAAAATCACATTATTTTTCTCATTTGACGTGCAAACTTCTTTTTCTAGCTTCAAGTTTTCACATATATTACGAGTGATTTTACCTTTGCAAAACGTGTCAATAGTTTTCACGTTCCAAACATGGAACTTCCATCTTCAACAAGTTTCTAAACACGCTTATGACACTCTGGGTTGCATTGATTTTCACGTACATTCTAAAATGAATTGTGTATATATTAATAAGTTCAAATATATTAAATTTTTTAACATAATTTACATTTATAAAATGCACCTATTATATTTTTTTTTTAGTTTTAAGTATTTTTATTTATTCTATTCTTTTTTAACTATTGTAATTAGAATTTTTGCCTTCCCAAAAAACCTTAAAATATCTTTACAAACTTTTTGTTTTTTGAATTAATTGTAAGATTAATCTGTAATTTGGATCTTATCTGCAATTAGAGTTTCTCATCTCTACCCTCCCCAAGATTGTGTTATGCAGGAGATTCCTATCTATCTGATCATTATTGTAATTACATTTTCACTTGTTCATATATGAAAACTGGGTGTTTAATTATCTGTATTTATTTAACTGTTATAATTATAATTATAATTTCAATATTATCGTAATAATGTAAAAGAACAAGTTCATTTTATAAAAACAAATAGCAAACTTTAAAATAGATTTCATAACTAAGAATGACAGAATAACAAAAATAAAGAAACATTTATAAAGGTGTTAATTTTTCACAAAGTTTTTTCTGGTGAATTTTCACAAAGTTAATTTAATTGCATTAAAGAGGAATAGTAAAACTAGTCATTTACATAAGGAAATAATTAAAACATTTTCTTTTCTCTTTAGAAACAAGCTTCTAGAAGATTTGATTTGAAATCATTAATATTTGTCATAAATTAACATATTTAGAAACAAAATTATAATAGAGAATAATAAAAGAAAAAATAGAAAGAAAAAAAAAACACAAGAATTGTAATTTCATAAAGTCATCTTAATTATATAAAATTAAAAAAACCATTCATTAAAAAAAATAGTTTATCTTAACATAAAAGAGGTATACATTATCTAATGGATTATATTTCAAATAAATAAGGAATAATAAGTTAATTTCTAAAATAAATAATTGTGGTTGAGAAAAAAGACAAGAACCTAAATAGGAAATAAACATAAACACAAAAACTTTTATAATATAATTTAATCAAATAAAGTTAAAAACAAGATCTTCATTCTTATAAGAAAATCACTTTAAACAACATGGGACAATAAAAGACATTGAAAGAAGCATAGAGAAAGAACAATAATTATATCATAAATACATCATAGGTTATACAAAAGGAAATATTTGTTGACGTGCAACATAAATATAAGGATCACTAGTTTTAATATACTCCATCTAAGATAGATCTCCAATCTAAAGAATCTTTGTCCTATTGCTTCTCCATTTACTACAAATTTTAGTAGGTACATAATTGACTCAAGGATTTTGGTGCAAAAGGTTTTGACAATCCTTGGTGTAGTGTCTTTCCTTCTTACACACAAAGCAAACCTTATCTCTAAAAATACAACAAAATATGGGTCTCTACATCTAAAGCATCCAACAAATATCTTATAGATTATTTTTGTTTAAGTATCCTTCATTTCCTTTGGCATAACAAAATGAACTTGATGTGAGTGTCATCAAAATCAATTATTCCTCTCAGCTACTATATTAAGTCACATCGAGTATTTAATCCTTCTTTAAACAAGAAGTAAGACTCCACGCAAAGAGAATGTGTGTTGTTTCTCATTTCCTCTTGCTAGTTCAGGGTCATAAATTGCCAAAGGAACATAAGAATATATCATAGTGGCTTCACCTCCATTGATTGATAATTGAAATTAGGGAATATGATCATTTTTAGAATCTTAGGGGTCATCCAAAAACACATGCCTAAGAATTGTCACAATCAACTAATTTATGAGCACCCATTATTAAGTTAGTGAGGTAGTCAAGTCATAAATCTCTTGAGTATTGGTAGAAGAATACTAACCAATGTTTAGAAGTTAAAGCTAAAGTCATCACTTGGGACAACTTCAAATAAATGTTACTTTCACATACACTAACTAGAACTTCACATATTATCATCATATTCACTATTTTTATTTTTCTTATTTCCTTTTTATCTCTAATTAGTATGATTTTTTTTACTTTTCAAATAAAATATTTTAGCATAAATTATTTTCACTTAAAATTAAATATTCTTTTACTAAATTATTATTAAGAAAAATGACTCATAAGAAACTAAAGTATTTTTTTTTCAAAAAATATAGAGAAAAAAGATGGTATCCTGATATAAAATAGTGAAAATTTATAAAAGAACTATGTATGTGGGTAAAACCACTCTTGTGACAAAAGTAAAAAAATTAAATCACTAATAACATTTTTAATGGATTTCTTAAGTAGGTTTTTAAAGTCAAGCAACATAAAATATTATTGGAGTAAATGGGTTGTTACTCCTTCCATTTTTTTTAATTGTCAAAATTTAAAAAAAAATATTTTTATTTTTTTGTTATTTTTAAAGTTCAAAGTAATATTAATTATTCTCTTGTCAATTATACTTTTTACTTTTTATTTAATATTTAATTAATTTACATATACATTTATTATGAAAAAAATAAATAAAGATAAAATAAAATACTCTATAATTATTTTATTATAATAAAAAATTATTACATTTCTTGATTTTTATATAAAAATTTTAGAAGATAGATAAAAAAAAATGAATAAATGTAGTACTTATTTAAGTAATTACAATCAACCAAGGTTGCTTAATTATTAAAGAAATATTGTTAAAATTAAAATGAAAGTTATTATGTGAATAAAAAGATAAAATGAGACTCCCTAAAAGTAAGTTAAGAATATAAGTTCAGTTTTACTATTAGAGTAAAAATTAGTAAGTGATTTTAAAGCGATAAATCATATGTGACAGCAAGGGATTCATTAAAAGAGAATTAAGAACTCAAATAAAATTCTTGTATTTGAAATAGTAAAAAAAAAAAAAAAAAGCAAGTTTCTTATCCTATGATATGTATGCGGGTTGGATATGCATTGGTGGTGGAAAGCAAATGTTTGCAATTGCATTTCAATGAATTAAACAACGAAACTCAAAATTTTCCAATGAATAGAGAGTTTTTCCATAATTTAGTGCATTCCACAATTTTTGTAGCATTCCAATATTTGGAGAGAAAAGTATTTACGAAAAGGGTAGTATTCTCTTTTGAGTTTTTTTTTTTATTATATTCTCATATTTTCAAGAAAGTATATGATCTCTTAGAAAAACTAATTTTTCTACTCTTATTCATGAATTTTCCTTTAATTGTTGAAGCTTTATATTAAATATTTTATGCCAATTTCTATCAATATTATATATCCAACTAACTCTAATTTTACAAAATGTTTAATTGATAAAAAATGCAAAAAAAGGAAGAGAAATAAAGGAATTTTATAGATTTATGTTATGTTTCTAAAATCAATTGAATATCTTAATATACACACGGTATATCTGTTATATTTTTAATATTAATTGAATAGTTTAGTAAGTTATAATTAAATATTAAAAATTAATTTATATATATATATATATATATATATATATTATTTTAAAATTTAAAACATTTCTAACATATATTTAATATCTAATATTTTTATATTAAATAAACGGTTTAATAAGTGGTGATTAAATATTAAAATTAATTTTAAATACATATACTTATATTTCTTTTTCCCAAAGTTAGAATGTTTCTTCTTTTTCTTCTTTAAATATTTTATTATTTGATTTATTTTCATTAAACTCTTTTTATTTCTTTATTACTTTTCAAATTCTCCATATATTTTTTTTTCAAATTTCAAATAAAGAATAACAATTTGACATTTCTTTAAATTTTCTATAAAAATAAGATATTGATAATGTTAATTTTAGAGTCTAAATTAAAATTTCACTTTTATATTATAATATTTTATAACATTTTCAATATTTATAATTATAAATAACATTTCTAGAGACAAATCATATAATTTATGTATTTTAATATTTTTATGTGTAAAGTTTTCTTCTTTTGACAAAAATATTTATTATGTAATTTAAATATATAAGAGATATAATTTCATTTATAATTTATATCTTCTATGATATAAATATTTATCTTATAATTTATATATAAATTATTATTCATCTTAATCATGAGATGTAAATAATTTTTATTTTTATAATAATTAATTATAATTATAAAATTTAGATATTAAACTAATCCAAAAAAATGCTCGAAATAAAATATTAGTCTAAACAATAAAGATTTAGGGTTTGGTAATCATATATAAATGTTTTTGAATTAAGATAACTTCTTAAGCTACCCCTTATCTTCTAGCTTTGTAGGTGTACTAGTGACATACCAATTTAATTTGACGTTTAAGTTAGGATATATGTTCTACCTAATATTTTGATGTGTGTTATACCTATTATTTAATTCTAAAACGGAGTAATATTGAAGTAATTAAATTGACCGTTTCTTTTTTATGTTAATTTTATAAATTAAATAATTTCAAATGCATTAAAATATTGTAAAATTCAGAAAAACAGCTATGAATGATGTTAGCTGTTCTGAGTTCCTTGTCGCTTTCGCACATTCATGAATCATGATTGCCTACAGAATACACGGAATTTCAAATTCGATTTCATCGTAAAAAGTGAGTAATATAAGTAAAAAGCTTACATGAGTTCATTTATTTAACTTACATTATATTTAGCTTAAACGTACTTTTGATTTCTTTATTGTTATATTTGTCCAAATGTTAGTTCTCATGCATTTAATTGCATGAGTTTGGTTCCTGAATTAAATTAGATGCTACATATTAAAATTGGATACTCAGTTGTTTTTTTAGATGATATTCCCTCCATTTAATTTATATAATATTTAAATTTTTAATAATATTTTAATAATGTATTATTTATCTCTCTAATTAATTAATTTTTTTCTTATTCATTACTCAAAATAACTACTTTTATTAAGAATATTTTATAAATAAATACTTAATGATTTATTAATTTTATAAAACAACTAATGTAAAATAATATATTTTACTAAAATGTCTTATAAAACAAAAGGGTAGGAATACTCAATAACACAATATTGCACTGATTTCATGACAATATCTCTGTTTTGAACTATCCTTCACTGTTAAAATCAGCAGCAAAAATAAAATCAAGTGGCCAGTCCACAAGAGATGAATGATGAGAAATCACCATTCACGCTCCAACAACTTTCCTTTGTAACTTAGTCCTTTATTCGAGCGACTGGGATTTTCACTGGTTAATTCTGAATATTAGGCTTCAAAAGTATAGGAAGTTTTAACATAAATAATAAAACATACAACAATAACACAAAGCATAATCACTGGAGCCAAATTATAAGTTATATTGGACCTGCAAATACCATTTTATTTATTTACAATTTCCATTTTTCTCTCCGATTCAAAGGGCTATAACAATGTTCCCCCTTTTGCTTGCAAGGTCTTCGTGTTAAATAACAATAGTGTGTCACTCTCATAAAAGACTTATAAAGGCTCAGCTTGCTTTGGATTGGATTCCGCAAACCATATTGGCTGGGACAGCTATGTCAATCATTTTAGGATATGACAGGTTAAGATCTGTTGCACAAATCAAACGTTCCATTAGCAATTGTCTTTGCAACAATGCATAAAAAAAAAAAAAATTGACTAAGCTTTTCATAAAATTTTGCTAGCACTTACTTTCCATGATGTTCTTGAAAGTTTCCTGGAAAAGAAGGGACCAACATTTTCAATTGTGAGATACTACATGAGTTCGGGCTAACCAGCAATAGAATAAAAATGTAATTTACAAATGTTAAAACTTAATTTAGCTACATGTTATGAATCCAAATTCTCTCCTCACAATAAAAGGGTCTACTTTGAAAAATCCCATTGCAGGAATAAAACAAAAGGAAAAAGTGCCTTCACATTTTATTAACATATTGACCAAATACCATCTCCTAACAGATAGCTGAATGAAGGATAAACAAACATGAAATACTATGCCCATCATTCTCTTAATAATGCTGAGAAATTGTCAATTAGATATGACCTACAAGTATACTATATACAAATTTGCTCAAGATAGGACTGATTGCTATCTACCGATTCAGATGTGATGTTTTTTCTATTATATTTGGCAAGAGCTTAGATATTGCTGACTATGGCAGCAGCTATGTTGTAATTTGTAAATTGGTTTCTGTTTTAAGCATTCTAAATCACAATCACGCGTATAATCTTCCATTAGAATCTCTAAAAGAGTCTTCTCTCATAATGAACTACTTCAAGTTTCATAAATATGGATATCATCCAACATTACCTCATTCTTTGTTATGCGTGGATTGTGTTGCAGCTCCTCTCCAACAGTGCTCACCTAAAATCAGTAATTTGTATAAGCAACTCGCAACAAAATTGACAAGAAAAAGCTTAAGGGTGTCCTTACAGTGAATCCTTTGTAGTCATGAGCTGGATATATTAACGTACTCATGGGCAGAGTTAAAATCTGTTTCCAAAAAGGATGTGAGAGATTTGGTATTAATACCCAAATTTAATAAACCAGAAACATCTTATCTCTTTTACTTCTTAGCCTACTTTTCTAAGTTTCTGTTTAACATAATACACAATCACTGTCAAGTTCATGCCTGTGAATGGATTGATTTGTAAAGCTGTTCTGAACTCCCACCCTGCATAATAATTAATAGGAATCAGACACCAATGCATAAATTTGAGATGATATTGGAAAATAGCTGGTAAGATCAAAACCTAAGCCCACTGCCTTTCAACAAATCTGAGTTAACATATAATTTGTTCAGATACAACTTTGAACACTCTTGAGAAGCATAACTAAAGAAAATGGGAAACAGTATATACCTGAAAATCTGTCCTTCCACATCCACGTATTAATAGGGTATCTCCAGTGAATGCGATCCTTGGTTGAGGTTGATCAGGTGCATCTCCAGTGACATAGGTAACACATCCTTTGGTATGACCAGGAGTTGCACGAACCTAAAGCGTTAAAGACAACAATATATATTACAGAATACAAAGTATACGATACAATAAACCATTTAATGAGCTATGATCCCTCCATGTCCATGCACAACAGAAAATAAACAAATAAATGTAAAGAGAAAACATCCTTGATAATTGATACAGAGGAACCCTGAATGAGGGAGTACTGGTTCTTTTGCCTGGATCATAATGTCCCAAGAATATGAGGAGTCAAGACCATTTAAAATCTACATGTCTGTATTTCATTTATAATAAAAATGACATGAAATCATCCTCAAGTGGCCTTCTTTATTTCTCGGGCCAATATTACAGTCATAACAAGCTAGCTTTCAACACTGCCTCAATTTAGTTTAAGATTAAGCTGCAACTAAAGATATGTCAATGATCCATCCATCCGCTTGACTAATCAGAGTCCTTTTTATCTAGAAATGCAGGTAATAATGTCTTAAATGATGTCAAAACTAGAAACTGCATCTAATTATATTTTATCACTGTCTTCATAAGTTTAGAGTTTCATAGACTCAACACTCATTTATCAAATTGTATGAAGAAATAGACAGATCAAGCAGCATATATAGAACCCTCATTCCCTTATCTAAGACTTAATGAAATGTAAGGTATCTTCGATAACTCTCTTTCATTAGGGGACAACTCCAGTCAAAAAGCAATTTATAACACTGATTAAACATATTACTAGGCAAGCAGCTCAGACTTACCTCTAGAAAAAGATCACCAAAATGGACCTTATCACCTGGCTCCACATAAATATCTGCCGTTGCATCACTTGCTTTTGAAATAACAGATTTTACACCAGGAACTTTGCTCTGTGAAAAATTAGTGGATAACAGAAACACACCAAGTTACCACCACAGCAATGTAATCACAAACATTGAAAAAGTCTTATCTAAAATGAACTTAAGGGTGTATCCATCTACCCTTAAATCATTTAGAGAGTCAACATCACAATTCACAACCTACTTCAAATTAAATTAAGTAGGGTACACCTTTTCTCACCTACTTTATAGAAAACATTTTTACAAACTGAAGAAATCAAGGATAAGAAGGAAGTAATAATTCAGCAGTACACACCTTGAGTAGGCCAGTTCCGGTGACATGATCCGCATGCACATGTGTGTTCATGGCATACACAAGCTTCAACCCCAGTTGCTCAATAAGCAACAAGTCCCTATCTACTGTCCTATCAACCGGGTCAATCAACTGAAATTTCAATAAAAACTTTCCATTGATCACCAAATCAACAAAAATAAAAAGAAGAAATAACCTTATGCAGTGACAGTATAAAGAGTTTTAAATTTTAATACTATCATTCGATAAAAAAAAATAGTCAAGCGGTAAGTTTATTATCTTTCATAAAAACCAATCAAAAGTCAAACATACCATAATTTCTGATTGATTAACGGTATAAAAATCTTGTATATATTCAGTGTATAGAAATTAAACTAAAAAAAAAAAAAAAAACCATTATCCAATCCACTGAAAGCCTCCTACCCACATAAAAATGCCCCACAAACATTCAACCCCACACTTCAAAATTTAATTTTTATTTCCCTTCACACAACTTTCCGCCCAAATGCAAAATTCAGAGAATCCAATCCTACAAGTGCTGGTTTTTCTGGGTGCGAGGCATCAGCGAGAAGGTAAGTGTAGGTGGAAGATTCCTTCTCAAAAAGCTGGCGGAACAAGAGCCTGGAGAAAGAGGAAGTGGAGAAAGAAGCCATTTGCGATCTAAGCCTGGTGGGGTTGCGAATTGCTTTGGAAATGGAAACAGAGAGAGGAAAAGGTGAGGTTTTGGAAGCAAAGTGGGAGAGCGTTGTGAAGTGGAATCGCAGCATTTTTGGTAGCATAAATAGCTGTTGCAACTAAAAGGGTTGAGTTGAAGATGGAATTGTTGGGTTGTGATTGTGGATAGAATAAAGAAAGATTTGAGGACGGGGATTACGATCAAGATGACATAGACTAAGTCGCCATTGGAATTGATCTTGAGTAGAGTATGGATGTCACGTTGGATGCATAAAGGTTTCTAGCTATTGGCATTTGGTGCTGCCATTTTATATTGCTGTTATTTCTTACATTGTGTTTTCCACTCCAGACCCGGTTTCAGGGATGATGCATATTACCAGCGGCAATTATGCTCGCCACTTGTTAAGTTTTTCTAATCTTTTTGGTTTGGTAACGAGAAAACGATAAAGTGTTAACTTATTTATATTTAGGAGAAAATATCTTTTTCTTTCTCCTTTTGTCTTTATTTGTTTTAGTTTTTCATAAATTTTTAACTAATTTTTCTCTCTCATTAGTTGCTTTTTTTTAAAATTTTAATATTAATTTCAATTGTTAAATAGTGATACAATAAATAAAATTTATGTTTAAAAATTTTTATTTTAATTTTTATGTAATTTTTAACTTTTATAAATATTTTTTAACATGCTAAAATTGTCAAAAATAATACAAAAATAAAAATTTTGAACACCAGATTTTCTAAAAATCTTAGAAATATTATAAAAATAAACATTTAAATTGTCAAAAAATTTGTCGTGGTTAAAAATCATCATAAACTTAGAGAATTTTTACACAATTTATATTTATAACATCATTACTTAACAATTAAAATTAATATCAAAACTAAAAACAAAGTTGAATAATTTGTAAGGGACTAAAACTAATAAAAAAATATAAGGGACTAAAAATAAAAACCATGATAAAATAAAATATCAAAAACATAATTTATTATTATAATTAGGACAACTCTTATTAGAACCATAAAAGAAATCATTTAGGGTGAGTCATTAATTTAAAATCGTCGAATTTAATTTAAAATAATCAAAGATTTATATTATCAATTGGTAACTTGAATAACCAATCAAAAGTACCTCTTGGAAGCTTTAACTAATGAGTTTAGGATTTCCCTATCAAAAACTTGTTGATGCCTAAGGATAAGGACAAAGAAGTTGAGTTGTTACAAGTCGCATTTGACTCATCCAAAATTGATGAGTTGTTGGAATTTAAGGACCAAATTTCATGATAAAGTTCAATTTGGGTATAGGATTCGGTTATGGATACAATACTTTGAATACGCTACTTTTGATGGACTTTTCAATCATTCAAATGTGTGTTATTTTTCTTATTCATAATTACATAAGACCTTACTCCACACATTAAAGATTTATGAAAATATTATGAATTCGCTAGTACAAAATGGATAATTACTCTAGTGGCTACACAAACAAGCAGTCAATCAAAGTAAAAAGTAAAATGATTTTGAAAACATGAAATTGTGGATACAAAAGTGATACATCACGATTCTACATATCTCAAATTTCATGAAACACAAGTGTAGAACGAAAATGAACACAAGAATGTGATCTATGACTACAAAAATTAGATCAATATCATTGTAATTTGACATATTACTAGAAGTTTAAATGTCATTTTACAAATACAAATTAAAATTTGATTAACCTATTAAAAAATTATTTACCTATTGTAAGTTATTTTTTTACTTTACCACCTGTGAACTATTTCACTTGTGTCTCCGTTGTATAAAATACTATATTTAGAATTTTATCTTAATGACTAATTATTGGGTGGACCATAATAATAAGTGGTCCACCATGTATTATTATTGATAGCGTTTAGGTCAATTTAAGGTGCACCATCTTATTATGCACCTTTTACATCAAAATTTTTCCTTCCTCCTTTCTAGCAGCCATTCCACTACCTTTAGTGAGTCTCCATCAAGCCTTCACCACCTCCACCAAACCTTCATCACCTTTGATGAAGCAACCACTGCATTAAAGTTCCCACCTTCAATGTTGTTGTCTACCTTATATTCACTATAAAGAACAATCTTGAAGTTTAAGTGCCAATTTTGCCTCCTACACTTGATGCTTTACTCGCATATCCTACAATTCTAGCATGTCCTTAAAGGCACAATCAACACTTCACATGCTCTCAAAACTAACACGGTGTTGCCTAACAAAAAATGCAAAGTTCTAAATCATGTTGAGAATAATGACGCACTTTGAATATGCCTAATTGCTTTGAACAAGGTTCAGGTTTGGGCGACGAAGGAAGCACAATAATTGATATTTGAGAAGGAAGAGATGATGGTGAGGACCAACACTTCGATTTTGGTGTGCAACAAACCACTTGTGATGATTATTCACCCTATAATTAGTTTATCTTAATACATTAAAAATAGGTAAATTTAGAGATTTTGTTGTTGCCTTAAGAATAATTTTTCCTCTTAAGGTATAGGTAAAATTAAATTTTCATAATATTACACACTAAAAAAACAAAACTCCTTTTTTGCTTTCATATGGTATTAAAAATTCATTTTCTCATTACTTTTTATTTTATGTTTATTTTATTTATCATTATCTTTTATTTTCTTCAAATTTGGATTGGAATAGGCCATTATAATTTTATTAAGATTAATTTTCTTTAAATTTAAATGGCCAATATTAATTTGTTTGCAATGCTAAAAATAACAAAAGTAAAAAATGCTTTTATTCTATTTATAAAACATAAGTACATAAAAAAATAAATTGTAACATATAATTGTAAAAAAGTAATACTAATATTTCTTTTACTTTTTTTTTTGCATGATTTATGATTTCTTATATGCTATAAAATAATATTTTATATACTTAGTTAAAATTATATTGACTTGATATTTTTTAAAAAAATGATACTATATGTATTGCAAAACAATTCAATTAAAAAATTATAATTTTTTTTAACTAAAACAAAAAAAATTACTCTATTAAAGATAGTAAAATTAAATAATTAAATGTATATAGAAATATAAAGAAAAACTAAAGAATTGTTTATTTAACCATCATCAAATATATTTAAAGTCATTTTCAAAACATTTACAAGAGACATAAATTAGATATTTAATGATCATGTACTAATAATGTAAAATAGTTTTATGTTGTCATTCAATTATAATTCATCATTGATATGAATTTTAAGATAATTATTATAAAAGTTAACAAACTTACCAAACATGATGATTTATAATTAGATAATAGTGTAAAAAAATTTACATTGTCAATGTATAACTTTTTTATTTAATTTAAATAAAAATCATAATCTCTACGAAAAATAAAAATTTACATACATAACTTGGATAAAAAAACTACTTTAATTAAATAGAAGAAAACTATATTATAAATTATAAGTTTAATAGTATTTTTTATCTTTTAAGTATTATAGTTATGCAATTTTAACCTGTTAAATTTTAATTGTGTCAATTGGATCCATCAAGTATTATTAACATGTAATTTTAATCCTAGATTTCAATCATTTTAAATTATAATTGTATAATTTTAATTCTTTAAATTTTATAATTATATAATTGAAATTAATTTTTTAAAAATAAAAATTATACAACTACAATACTTATGGGACTAAAAATGTGTTTATGATACGCAACAAGGTGTACATCTTAACATACCAAAAATATGTTTCTGTTGAGCAAAATACAGTTTTTATTGTATATTTTATTTTATTCAACAGAAACATGTTTTCCTCATAAGTATTTTCATAATACAAAATTATCAAACAAAGAATAGGATATGAAGAGCAAAAAGTTTGGTGACATAGCAAAGCCCAATGGAGTATAATTGGATAGTAATTTAACTAAAGCCCGATAATTTTCACCCAAATGTACATCTAATGGTCGAAGAAACAAAAAAAAACCCACAGGTTCCAAGCGTTACCAACCATTGCACCACATGAGGCCAGATCACTGTACAATTCTTTTATAAACTATGTTATGTGGCAATTGCTATTTAGGTATTTCTTAAAATCATTTTTTATTGCGACGCATTTTAATTGTTTTTAACTGTTCAAAATCTATGATTAAGATTTATTTAGATACGTATTCCAATTATGATCAACAATTCGAAATTAATTTTAATAAAATTAATTACATTAAAAAATGGGTGCCATATAAATTTAATTTGTCTTATTTAATATTTTCTGGAGTCTTTTATATAAGAAATAAGTTGGTGTATATTTTTTTTTCTTAATAACAAGAAATATAAACTCACTTTCATATATATTAATTATTAATTTTTTATTATAAAATTTATTAATAAAGTATTTACTTATTTTTTATACATGTAGATGTATTTATTCACCTATATTAGTAATACAAGTTATAGTTATATTAATGAAAAAAAATCTTAATATATAATGTAGTATTTTTTAAATAATTAAAAAATATTAATATAATATTATTTAATAATTTAAAAAATATTATTAAGATAAAAAAAAAAGAATAATATCTGCTAAATACTGCCATGACACTTAATTACATTTTTTTATTATTTTCTATTAGTCAGTAGCCATCTGTTAGTTGATAGTCTTACTATTCCCCATATATAAATATTGATGTACATGTGTATCAGGTTTAATAAGATGATTGAGTAGTTTTTTCTCTTCCAAAGTTCTCAATCCTTTTTTCTCCTACTCTGTGTTTTGATTCTTAACATGGTATCTACCAACGCTCATGGCGATGATAGTCACGTTCATACACATGGTGATATCAACTATGAAGATTCCAGTGATAGTGGAGGATGATAATATAGTCACAATAATGATAATAATAAGTTAATTAATAATAATTTAATTTAAAAAATAGTGAAATAATAATTGAAATGTTTTAAATATAATAATTAAGAATTTTTAAATATTTAAATTTTATTTAATAATTTTTTTAAAATTTAATAATCATACGAGATTTAAATAATTATTTTAGTTCATATATTTTATTATAATTTAAGATTTATCATTCTTATTCATATATATATATATAAATTATACAATTT
>JAMLFT010007963.1:0-14215 GCA_026544285.1 Pachyrhizus erosus | reverse complement strand
TTATTTTTTTTTAATAAAATTATTTTATTTAAATTTTTTAAAATTAAAATATATAAATTGATTTTAATTTATAAAAAAAGTTATTATTTATTATTTTCTTATTTTTTTATTCTTCTAAACATTTATAAAAATTTATCAAATTAAATATTCCTTTTTTTTTTTTTTAATATTCTTCTCATTATTTATTTTATTTTATTTTTCTATTACATCACTTGTCGCAAATGTTATTTTCGATCTCTATTTTTTTAGCTTTTCTTTTTGCCTCTTCCTTAGATAGCCACGCAGGTCTAGATGTGGACTATACGTGCTTATCATAACTCATTAAGCACTTTCTTGTCCTTTTGGTTCGTTTTGGATAATACAAGTCTACAACACCGCAACACGTCAGAATCAGAGTAATAAATTTCCGTGGATTTTCAATTTTAACTTTATTCTTATCATTTAATTAAGACATTGCATCATTAAATTAATTTAGTTATGTTATTTGTCTAACAAAGATATACTTTTAACGTAATATTTGTAAATATATATTTAAGTTTTTTTGATAAATTTTTTGTAAATACTAATTAAAAAGTATAAGAATGAAATAAATTATTTTTTTTCTCACAAGTTAAAATTAATTTATAGACTTAATGTTTATAGATTTTTTTTTCATTTATTTTTTTCAAAATATAAAAGTAAATAATGTTATTCTCTTATAAATAATTACAAAAAAAACTCTATTCAAATCAAATTCTACTTTCATTTAATGCCGTTCTCATTTTATTTCATTTTTTTTTATCACATCAACATGAATTTCATTTTCTCTATCTATCTAAATATGATAACTCCTTAATTTTCATATTAAGCATTTCTTGTCTTTGGTTTGTTTTGGATATTACAAGTCTACAACACATCAGATTCTGAGTAATAGAATTCGGGGGATTTTCAATTTTAATTTTCTTGTTACCATTTACTTAAAAGTTAAAATATTACATCGTTAGATTAATTTAGTTACAGTATTGTTCAAAAGTCGAACTTTTTATATTTTTTTTGTCTCACATGATTTAATATTAATTACATTATCAAATAACAATAATCTAAACTAACAAGATGGGTAATTTTATGCTTAAATAAAATAAAACAAATAATACTATTATTTAATGTAAAATTATATAAATAAATAAAATAGAAGATTTTATTATCGTTGATAATAAATATTTTATTATATTGTATAATAATAAATAAAAATAAGACTTTGAATTAAAAATAAAATTAAGAAAATAACTTATTTGAATCATGATCCAATAATTTCATTTTTATTGGTTTGATATAGTATGTTAAAATCTTAAACATAAATATCAAATTCAAAATAGAAGTTATTTAAAAAAACACATTTCTTTAATTTCATATGATCTGCTTAGAATCTAGATTCAAATTTTAAAATTCAATTCAAATTTAAATTAGTTAAACTCAAGCAATACAATTTGAGAGAAATTGAAAAACATAAATAAAAAGATTTGCTATCTTTTTTCTAAACTTTTTTTAATTTTTATTTTTAGTTTATGTTTTAAAATTTGACTAACCAAAGTTTTAAAACTTTTTTTTATCACTTTTAATTTATGTTGTTAAATGATAACATTAATTGATAGTATAATAATGATATTGACAGTTCAATTATTTATCATATTATCAAAAAATTTAATAAACTAATCTTGTGTAATTTTTTTAGATAAAATATATTTTTAATTTTTTATTTGATCATAATAATTTATAACGCTAGATAAATTAATGTGAAATTACAAACATAATTAATAAAAAATTATATATAATTATTTAGATTAAAAATTAAGGCAAAAATCTAAAAAAATATTATGAAAAAATAATAAATCCTAAATAAAAATATAAAATAAAATGTTTTACATGCAGGAAAGAAACATATAGTTAAAGAAAAAGAATACAATTCATGCAAAACTTCTTATTGAATAACGTTTAGAATTAGATGGTAGGCAACTTTTGTTATAATTATGTAATGATAGTGAATATTTCTTTTGTCTCGTATAATTTATTTTTTAAAATGATGTATATTTTTATAGAAAATTATTAATTATATAAGTTACTATAACAAAATAAATTTTTTTATAAAAATATTTGTATTTATTTTGTATATAATGATAATAATAAAATTTAAACTTAAGTTGATTATAATAAGTTCACAAATGTCATTGTTAAAATAATAAAATACAGTAGTAATTCAATTTAAGTATTTAAATAAGATACCAATAAATACAGATATTACTAAAAGAATATTTAATGTAAAAAGAGATACAATAAATTCAATAAACAAATTATAATACTATTTTTGTTTTGATAGTGGGAGATAAAAAAGTATAAAAATAAAATAAAATAGATCAAAACTACAATCTTAAGAATTATAATTTAGTCAAATGGAGGTCAAGGTGGGAGGTCGGGTTTGTTTATCATGGGGAGAAACTTGTTTTGGATTATTAGAATGATTGAATATTTTTTTTATTTTTCTTTTCCATTTTTTTGTTTTACTTTTTTTTCTTTATCATTATCATTCTTCGTTTCTTTCTTATTTTTGTTAAAAATAAAAACATTATCAAATCCAAATAAGATGACTCAAAATTTCCTATCAAGAACTTAATAAATTCCAATGGTCATTGTGCACCAATAGAAATCACCACCACCAAAAAGCATTCCATCACAAAGTCCTTGAGTTCATTCTCAAAGCTTATAAAAGATTTTCTAATAAAGTCTTCCTAGCATATGAAATATGCAAACATCCTTATTTTAAATGCTTACAATCATTTGGTTTTAACTTTTTGTGTTCATTTTTAGAATTAAAGTCTTGACCTTAGAGCTCCAAAAGGTTTGATAAGGCCCTTTAAGACAATGATAGGTTTTGAGTAGGGTTTAGGATTAAGGCAAAAAGAACTGTCAATCACTAAGATTTAGGTGTTCTTCTAGAGCTTGTGTATGACTTCTTTGATGTAGGTTATGACTTAAGGTTAGACATTGAAAGAGAGCAAAAGAAAAAAAGAATACACAATTCACTTGTTGAGAATGGTGATTTTGTAAAATGATGAAAATTTGAGGGTAACAAGAAGTTGGAGTTTTAAGGAGTGTTTTTAGCTTTGGTGTCGTTATTATGGAAGTTTCATAATTTGACAACGATAGAGGAGATAACCAATGATAAATTTAGAATCAAATAAACAAAAAAAAAAGTTTGAGCCATCGATTTGAAAACCATTATATCTAATGGACAAAACAACACTTTCCTACAACAGAAATAGAAGATATTGTTAACTCTACCACCTTAGTATTTCCCACTCAATCCATATCTACAACTAGAAGGGTATAAAAATTTTATGGAAAGAAGAGTGTTGAGGATTTATTTTCCAAAATCTCCAAACTTAACTAATATATATGCACATTAGTTATTTTCATGAGAGTGTGTCTTAAATAAACATTCTACGAACACCGAATATGTAGTCTACATTTGTACTAATATGACGTAGTATGAACAATTTTTATAGATTTGTTTTTTAATTAAATTATGAAAACATTGAGTGATATACATTAATTAATAAAGAACATTGTTATTTAACCTCTCCATTTTATATCATTTATCTTTTTAAGTAATGTATTTTGATTAAAAAATTGTTAATTTTACAAAATATTATGATAAACTATTTTTTTTATAAGTATCTTATTTAAAAATTTAAAATATGAGAATAAACTCATTTAAATATTTAAAAGAGATATCAAACAATGAGATATCACTAAAAAAAACTAATATATTTTTTAGAAAAATTAAAACCACTTTAAGAATAATGTAAAAGATCTAAAGCAATATATTATGAGACTAAAACTATTAACAAAATTAAAAGGTTAATTAATTATATTTATACACTACACTTTTTTTTATCTTATTTTTTTTTTATGTTACAAGAAATGTTAATGTAATGATTTAAAAATAAGAAATATTTGTATAATTTAAAAAAATTTAAGAGATTGTTTTAATATCTTTTGCAAATATTTGATTTTCAAATTTAGCAAGGGAGAGTTATTTTCTCATAAAATGTGAAGCACAAATATTGGGAATCACCTTGCTGTTGAAACGGACCGTTGACTTTGTATCCGAATTCCAAAGCATCCTTTTCGTCTGGATTGAATTCTTGAACACTACCCACCTTTTATTTTTCCGTATTTTCTTTGGTTTTCTTGACCACCATGAAGGATGAACGATGGATGATAAAGGATAAAGGATCAAAGTTCGACATCTTTTGTTGGATTGGGAATTTTATTTGACAACTTTCCGCCTTTGGTTTCTTTTTTCGTCCACCTTACATTGAAAAGTGAACTCATATTCCATCAAGTAAGATTGTAATTTCTTATTATAAAATTTGATTCTTACATCTTCATTCCGTAAACGAGTGCATGCACGACAAGTATGCTTCAAGTCTATCATCAATGGCTAACCAGCACTGAAAGATAATCATCAATAAATGAATCAAACTACTGCTAAATTCTTCGTGAAAGGGATGGTTGGATATCGATCCTGCTCTATCTCCCTCTCAAATTAACAATTTCATTTTTTCATATTCTTTTCTTTTACACTTCATTTTCATCAGCTCATTATTTTTATCTTTCTTTCTTATTACATCATTCATAATATCTCTTGCTTTTTTTTTTTTTTACTTCTCTCTTCTTATATTTTCCTTTTCTTTCGAAACACGTTTTACACTCTTCCATAATAATTTAAGTTCAATTCTTATAAATTAAAGAAAAATAATAAAAATTTCTTAAAAAAATATTATTAATACAACATTATTATAACTCTTAATGCATTTTTAATGTCAATTTTAATACACATTTATTATTATTAAAATTTTAATTAATAACATTAATAACATGACTCTTATTCTTAAACTTAACGATAATTATGAAATCCAAATATAATTCGTGTGCCTACAATATATTGATTAATAAATAATAATAATAATAGTTTTGGTAATAGTACATATTAAAAATAAAATAACTATAAAATTGTACAATGAATCGGTGATTATTTTGAAGTTTAAAACAAGGATGATGATTGTGGCATGTTGTGTTTATAAACCTTATAACTAGTAAAGAGTCAATTTCAAGCAAAACATTCTTGAAGCCTTGTTGATACCATAAATTGACCACAATTCAGCTTAAACTCTGGATTACGAACCAAGAGTACCAGCGTATGTTGATATCTTGATACAAACATTCCATCATGGTCTCTTAAAACTACTCTTGTAGCAGCTTTTGATGAAGGGGAGAATGCTTCATCGCAATTTAGTTTGATAAAAGTCTTCTCTAGGAAGCTGCCAAATAACCAAGTCCAAATCCGCTGGATAGTGGCGATAGAATGCTATGTGTCTGATGTCTTTAACCATGGATTGAACCCTTTGCTATATGGTCAAGTCAGATACCCAATTATTGTTAAAAACAAACTCAATCTTACTTCTGCACAATTGATCTACCCCACTGGGTCATAATCTATCCATGCTTTTGCATTAGAAGAACAATCCAATATTTGCTCCACTTTCCCCTCCATTAGTTTAGGATTTACTAGTTTTCAATCCTACTTGACATGCCTAAAATTGGATACGCATCAATAAGTCAACACCTCATGGTACTATAAATTAGTAGACTTGGGGGCTATTGTTTCAGACCTATGTCCAATAAGGTCCAATTGACTCATCTAGGAACAAGTGAACAACCTAGTTCGATAGGACCAAGATGGAGCAACCAATGCAAAGATAAAAACCCCTAAAAAACCAAAGAACAATGAGTACTCCAGCTATCCTGCCGAAAGATAATCATTTTATCATAAAGATTACTCCGTTATTTTAACCTATCTTTATTAGAATGGAGCCTATAACAGGAAACAAAACTCCAAATCCCAAGTACAACTTCTATCCTAGTTAGGTATACCTCTAACCTGTATTTACTAAGATTCATCACATCCTAACTAGATATAACTCCAAATTAATTTGAGTATCAGAGAGTCTTTGTAGATTACTTCCTTTTGTGTTCTTCTGTCTAAGATTCATCATATCGTAACAATTTACTAAGATCCAATAACCCATTAGAATTCAACTAGAAGGTTTGAAGGAGCATGTGCAGACTACCGTGGCTCTAATATAGCTTTGAAGTTGGAAAAAATGAGTGCAGAGTTCTGTTTTGTAACTTCTTTGATACTTTTTTTTGTTCACACGTTTTTAAATGCCTGGTATTGAATGCTAGTACATAAAATTAGGGTTGTTCAAATAAATTAAAAACTGTAAACTTAATTATCATTGAACTGAACCAAACTATTAATAATTCAACTGTTTGTATATAAAATTGCACTAAACTGTGTTTTACCAAAACAGTCCATTAACTGAACCAGTGTAAGTATCTAGTTCAGTGAAATGCTAAACCTTACAGCAACTACCATGAACATCCACTCGAACTTATCAGCACTGCCAAGGAAATTGAGGTTTGACACTTTACATTAATGATTCGACTATCAAAAAGGAAAAGGAATTACATATTCTAGTATATATTTTATCACAAACGTATTCAGTTTTTATTACCTATAAAATAAACTTGGTATATTGAAATCAAATTTTTTGTTCTTAAAATATACAAAACAAGAATAAAAATAGGATACATAAGTTAACTACTAATGAAAATTAAATGCATTAATAATAAAGGAATTATATTCTTATTTAAAATAATAAACTTATAGTCTAAAAAGGACATAAATATTAAAACTAAAACAGTAATTTTTTATAGTTTGATTTACAAAAACAATTCAGTTCAGTTCTTAGTAAAAAAACAGTTTAATTCAATTTGCTGAAATCATTTTTCAATTCAGTTCAGTTTGAACGAATCTTTTTTTCAACTCAATTTAGTTTTCACACAATTTAGTTCAGTTTAGTATTTTTGAACACCTTAATTTTCCACTTGTATCGAGGGTGACAATCAATTTATTTGTACACTATGATAGTCTATATTATATGACTACAGCTTTCTCCAAATGCATTTGGGAAGACATATAGCACTAGATCTTTACGAGCAACTTAAAATTCTTCTGAGTTTGCGCGACTATCATTAACAGGTTGATTGGATGAATGAAACGAAATAGAAAGAAACAAGTGCAAAACAAGGACATTTCTATTCTAACAATGGCAGACTGTCAGTATTACATTTCTGATGAAAAGATACCAGTAAAAAATGACAAGAGGTAGACCCGGGAGGGCAGGAAAACCCCCTAAATTAAACGAACTCCATGTTAGAATAAAGAAAAGGCATAAAAGATACCACACTCACATGTACATGCATCTCGTTGAGCGTAATTTGATCAAGACACCCAAATTTGGATAGCAATAGAAAACATTATAAATTCCACTTGCAGGAACAAGTAAAGCAAGGAAAAGAAATTTATACAGCAAGTCCTCTTGTATACTAACATCCTGGGTTAAGCCATATATGGGGAGGAAACCCAAATTGATCTACATCATTGGGGGTTGACAATGCAAGGCCTTTGTGTTCAGATAATGTTGTCACTTGAGATAACTAGAACAGCATATTTCCAGCAAGCATTTTAGTGAAGTATTTCCGAGCACTGCACACAAGAAATCAATTTGATAACTGAATGAATCTGACCAAACTTGGGATATAAGTACCAAATATATGCTTCAGAATAAATGTTTATCTCTCTTAGATAAAACATTAAAAGTATACTTAAAAAGAAGATTCAAAGTAGGATTTATCTAAAGTACTGGTTGGCATACCTATCAACAGTGGAAGGTCGGTCCATAAAAAACAGGCACAGTAGTGATGCATTGGGAGGCATCTATTCGACATATATGATACCTTCTTCAGGATCTTCACCATCCCAATCACGGTCATCCTCATTTGCTAATGAATCCAAGTGGTCTTTGTTTTGAGACCCTGAGCTCTTGTCATTCTTAATTTTATCTAATATTGCAATCACCTGAAATATGGAAAAAGAATGACATTGCCGTGGTGAAGATATTTAAATTCATCCAAGAATAATGATAGCTACAAATAATAAGGAAGCTTAATGGAGGAATTGGAAGTAAGTATATAAAGAAGCAGTGAATATAGTATAATATAGTGATAGTGAGTTACCCACCCTGCTTCCTCTCTCAAAAGAAACGTCCTCTATAAAGCGTATCTCGGGAGTTAAGCGCAACTTCATTCGCTTGCCCAACTCACTGCGAACATATTTAGCCTTAGACTTCAAGCCGGCAATGGCGACATCTTTTCCTCTTTCATCTCCAAAAACAGAGACATAGACTTTAACAACCTACATAGACAGATAGATAGATATTTAATTAATTAATCGGTTAAGGAAAGACACTGCATTGCATTGCATTGCAGATAGAGAGAGAAGGCATGCCTGCAAATCAGCGGAGACTTGGACATCGGTGATGGTGGTGAGGGAAGAGAGGTAACGGTCAGCTCCTAAGGAAGCTTCGGGAAGAACAGCATACTGCAATACTTTGTCGGTAAGGAGCATATCAGAGAGCTCTCTCCTAATTTGCTTGGACACCATTTGGACTCTTCTGGGATTTGCCATGCAACTTATTCTCGAACCCACAACCGCCTTCGCCTTCGCCTTCTTAATTGGTATTAGAGTCACTGTCACCGTCGCTGCGGCTGAGGATGGCAAGTGATGCCGCCAAGAACACGGACACGATGCTATCAGTGACGCCTGAAGCATTGCTAACTAAGACAGTAAGGACCCAAACCCCTTACTTTCCTATGCCTCTTTCAAGATCAGATTCTACACACCACTCACCAGGGCAGATATTTCCCCCACCCATATCCAATCAACACTTCTCTTTCTTCTGCTGTCCACTTCTCCACTAAAGAGGCCCAACATATGGTTTCACCGTTCAATTAAGGAAAATGCTATTTACACCAACATTTTGCTTTTGCATCACCCATCTTTTTTATTCACAAAAATAACTAACTAATTTTTATCATATACTGCTTCCTTCATATTTATAACACCTAATTATGTAATTCATAAACATTAAAAAAATGTGGTTAATTTAGTTGATAACAATAAATTCATCTTAAATTTATGTACTTTTTCTAAACTATGTCAATATAACATTTCTCTTATTTAATTAAAAACATTTTAATTTAAAAATAAATAATTTTAAAAATTTTGGATTTTATAAATAGAAACTAAGGTAGTATTTATTTATGTTCTAATATATCATAGAAATTAGTTTTTTTAAAGTGATTTTTTTATACATTATGATAACTAGTTTCTATAATATAAAATTCATAATATAATATTTTTACATTACAATCTTTATATATTGAAGAAAACTAGTTTATGTAATGTACGCAAGGATTACATTAAGAAAATAAATTTTCGTAATATATTAGAACATAATTACACTGTAAAAATATAAAGTTCACAAAAAAAACAAAAAGTAAGAGAGCAAAGCTGAGAGAGAAGAGGAGTATTTTGCAAATATAAAACAAAATATGTGGAGGTATAAAGAGCAAAACGAAGTGTGAATGGCATGTGCCTTCAATTAAAACGGTTGCAAGTCCGTGAACCCACACAGTGGCCCAAATTGTTTGATCCCAACACATCCAAGTAAGTGAGGAGTCGGGAAAAAAAAACTTGACATCAAAGTTGATTTTGAATTATCAATTCGCTCTTCAAATTAATCAATTTAGTATAATAAAAAATATGTTGTTAATATTTTTTTTAATTTTTTATTAGTAGTTTTCAACGGATTAAAAGTGAAGAAGTACAAAAAAATGGATGCCTTATATTTCATTTTTTTTTGTTGTACGCATATCTTTTGAATTAATGAAGTATTGAATTAGAATGCATTAAAAATATAAAATTTTTAATTATTATATTATTGTGAATTATTATAATATTATATGATAAAGATGGATAATTTATTGCATTATTAAATTTAAGAATTAAATCATAAGTGAAGAATAATTTAAAAAACTAAATTGGTAAGACTACCAAATTTGAACATGATGGAGTGTAAATCCAAATGTATGATACGTACCTCGCTATCTAACGTTAGGTCGTACAAACGTCAACCGGGTAAGGTCACGTTGGCGCATTTGATATGTTCCACCAGTCTGCTTCTCTGTGGGCTCAGGTCACGTGCTCCTCTTCCCCGTGCTCCAACACTGGGGTCCGTCGCACTGTAACTTTTTCCACCCTTTTTTAATTATCCTCTCCTCTAATTATAAAAACATATTTAATATACTTTTTATTAAAAAAAAAATAAATTTCGAAGGTTCACTGGGTTCCTTACATCAGTAAAGATCAAATTCATGTCCTTCTAAAATGTGATTTAAATATATAATTTTAGTCATCATAATATAATTGTATTTTAATTTTGATATATTTAATTTTTTATTTCTTATTTTTTAAAATTTTACAATATTAATTTTAATCTTATAAAATAAATATATTTTTTTAAAAAATTTATTTTAAAATAGATAAATAATATTTTTTTAAATTTAATTTTTTTAAAATATTATATGTTGATATTGTATCACACAATAATAGGTATTATTCAAAAATCATGATCAACTAACCTTTTATTAACACATAAATAATTAATAAATGTCACATAATAATATAAATTAAATATAAATATTTAATATTTTTAAAGATTAAAATCAAAGAATAAATTTTATAAAAATTAAAATTAAAATTCATTAATTTTATAGGAATTAAAAATATATTTAAACTTTTAAAAAGTCCATTTTTCATAATATTGAGATATCAAAGTAATATTTATTTCAAGATTTTCTTTTTCCATTTATGTGAATCTTGAATGGAATGTAGATTGCATTTAAGAATTCCAAACTTGTATAGTTAGAGCAGCACATTAAACCATCAAATGCATATGTTAATGATACAATCTAATATTTTTATGTTTTTATTTTAAATATATAATTATATTAAATATTTTTTAAAAAACTTTGATGTTTATAATAAATCTAATGTCTTTAACGATTCTATTACACTAGAATAAAAGAACAACATTTTTGACAAACTGCAATGATCTATATATTGTCAGATAATGATATTGTTCTTTGTTTCATTTTATAACTCATATATTTTTATTCTTTTGTTTAACACTCATTCTATTTATTTATTTATTTTCTTCCTTTTTTATGGTATTATTTTTCATATTTATAACTTTTTTTTATTGATCTCCTAATTTTACTCACGGGCTTATAAATTTTTTTTAACAAAAAGTACCACGACTTCATATCCCTAATCACTTATTTTATTTTTCTCCCCTTAATTTCTTTGAAGTCGTCGCAGGTTATATAACGGTAGGTGTCAAGGAGAGATGGAAAAAGCTCCAAAGACAACTGGTACATTTTTGGAGCTTTATGATAAGTCATAATTGATCACTTATTATAGATGATTTGATATATAGGACGACGAGAATTGCCAATTTCGAATGCTTAATTATTGAGTGTTCAAGCATTATTATTATGATTGATTGTGGTTGTTACATTTTTGTGATACAGGCGTAGGTTGAAGAATTATTTTATTCCTCTAATGTTATTATGGTGAGAGCTCAATTTGATTGTGAAATATGGAATTTTGAATGGTATTTGTAACTTGTACTTAAGTTCTTCCGGAAAATAAAAGGATAATAAGTGTTGAAGAAGAGTTGAAAGAATGTATGGTACAGCTAGCAAGCCATGGTGCAAATGGTGGGAATCAGCTACGATATGTACCTCTCAACGTATCTCTGGCGAATGTGTTTTGGAGCCCAGCATGCTTAATTGTCAGCCTAAAAAACCACATCCCACCCTCCAATCCTCTCATTCCCTTTCATTTCCCCTCTTCCCAATCTCCACACTTGAGCTACCTACAAAGACAAAAACATAATATGAAAATAACAATTGAGTTGATATATCACAACTTCTTTTTTTTTTCTTTTTTTTTTTACACCACATCAGAATAAACACACAAACTTCTACTTATAATTTTCTCACTAACTCCTAAAACATCAATCAATTAACAATTTACAATCCCTTATTCTCTCTTTTCAATTATTCATAAAAATTACTGAGTCACTTCACTTTACGTGAGTTCTAAACACGTAAATTAGCATGCTAAAAAACAAATATGTTTTTTTATGCCTAAGATTAAAAAAATCTGTATCAAAAAGATTAGTTTATTCAACAGATGTGTGTTGTTGTAAAGTTCTAATATATATTTTTAATTTTTAAAAATAAAAAATATAAATAAACTTAATTAACTTAAACATATGAACTAAAATCCACACAATTTAAACATACATTATTATTATTATTATTATTATTATTATTATTATTATTATTATTATTATTATTATTATTATTCAGAAATGATACCACTAAATCTACATGAGGTTATATAAAGTTATGGTTACAAAGTAGGAAAGCAACATGATAGATATAGAATCATATATAGCATTAATAGTAAGATTCTGAACATAAAAGGATAGCATTGGATAGCAAGATGCGCTCTTTCCAGGAAATAGGTGAGAACATGGGTGGGGCACTTTGGGACAAAATTCCAGTAGAGAAATTCCCCGCAATGTAGCTCTATATCACAAATATTATTATATATATTTTCTGTAGATCGAAGAAAATTAATAATATCCGAAAATATTTACAATTTGTACAAACTAAAGAAAGAAATGTTAAAACCTTCTTTTTAAAACACTCCTTTTTATTGAATGAAATTTATATGTTACATACACATATCTCATTTCCAAACTAGTAAGAGTTGCATGAATTTTTCAACTATTAAGAAAAAAAAATTTGGAAAAAGAGTTGCAGAAAATATTATAACACTCATAAGAAATTCTTGTAAATTTCTCATAAGAAGAGGGCAGGTTTTTTGGTACGAAAAATTTGGTACTTTTTAGAAAAAAATGAAAGAGCTTCCTTGTATATTTGATTAATTAAACTATAAGTTAATAAAAATAAATAAATGATAGATTCGATTAAGCCAGAAATCATGTGTGGTTTTGATTTTCAATTTCTGTCAAAATATTCGTGAAGCCATTTTTTTTATAGATTCCATATCTATCTATTATATAAAATTGTTGTCAGAGAGAAAATTATAAATAAAATTTTCTGTTTAATATAAAGACAATTTTAATAATTTATTACATAATTATTAAAAAAATTGTGCAACTTAATTAACATTGAAATGTTAATTATTTTAGTTTAATATATTATTAAAAAACACCAAACTTTAAAAAGAGAAATTGTACAAACATATTAGTAGAAAAGTTTTTCGTATATCCTCTCTCCCTCTATGTATATATTGAGGTGTTTTTTATATATTCTCTCCTCTGTATATATTGAATTGTTTTTTATATACGTTACTTTTTACTTTCCTCCTCTTTTTATAGTGCCTTTTTATATGTATTTTTGGGTTTTTTATTCTTAAATTTTATTTTTCTTATTTATTTATCTACGGTTACTTGTGATGTTTTATTTTTTTTTCCTTTCTTCTTCTTCTTAATATTTTATTTTATTTTTTTATTCTTCGTTTTCTTTTTCTTCTATAATAAAGAACACTGAAATAAAATATTTTGTTACTACTTTTTCATTTTAAATAATTACTTCAGGTATAATTTCTTTTGAATAAATGGTAGAAATGCAAAGACATCACAACTAATAGCAATTCCAACTAGGTTAACACCCAATCAAGACCAATCATCTACCGTGCTCATAAATATTATAGAAACGATAATGGAAAGATAAACAACAAAGCGCATGAAAAGAATTACAACTTAAAACAAAAAAGAAAAAAGACTTATTTTATTAATATAAAATATTGACTTAAGAAGTTTTGAAAGATTATTCCATCATTTAGACATAATTATTATTTGATTTCATGAATATAAATTTTTGTATCAATAAACACTAAGTATTTTATTTTACATGGATAATGAATATTTTGATTAAATTTTTTTCATTTAAAATAATTGTTTCTATCATCATTATTATTAAATTTTATGAATACAAACTTCACAATCATTAATATAAATTAAATAGATATAAATAAAATAAATATTAAAAAATTTACATTCTTTCACTAATAAATTTTAGAAAATCTTTCACGAATAAATATAATGTG
>JAMLFT010007962.1:0-14216 GCA_026544285.1 Pachyrhizus erosus | reverse complement strand
AAATATTTAAAAATTAAATTCAAAATAATTTTAACTCAATTTTTATCAAATACATTTTTATTTAAAAAATTACATTTAAAAAACTAAAAATAAAAAACTTACATTAACTCAAACGGACCCTCAAGTCTTTTTAAACACATTCTTCCCGAGCAAGTTTTTCTTTTGGGAATTACTTATTGGTACAAATTCTTATTGCACGAATACTAATACTGTATATTGTTGATCACACATGATTTCCGTTAATTATCAAATCCATTTTAATTTTTTAGTAAGAAAATAACCAATCATATTAAATATCTCTTTAATCAAAATTTCAAACTAAAATCTTTCGTACCATTTACCACTATTTTTTTTTTTTTTGCTTAGTAGTAATAAAAAGTTGTATATCAACAGCTAGGCATTAGAATTACTTCCAACAGTCACTAGCAAAAATTTTATAATATGAGACTAAAACTTGATATGTGACAATTTATACCAACTTTTAGAAAGTGGTTGCATTATGTGAGATAGTAACAATTTTATAATATTGAAATTGAAATTCTAGAACACTTGTTAAATAATAAAGTATTAATACTCTATAACTTTTAAAATTTCCAACAATTTTTTAATACCATGTGAATTAAAAATTGATCTCAGAAATATTTTTTAGATCAATTCTTGATATAAGTGATCTATAAATGCTACTATTGTTGCATGGTATTCATGAGGAAGAAGATTCCGATGGATCCCAGCAATTTGTAATGTTTCGCAATGGTAGACTCTAATGGCAGCATATGTATAAACTTTGACGATTAAGTTAGAATAGGAGTTTAGAGTGAGAGGACGAGCAAAGTTATGTGCACTTAAGAATAGTCCTCTTATATATAGAAATACTGGACAGGAAAAGTTTATTATCTACAATTAATCTAACTTCTCCAACATAAGTGTAGCTGTCAATTTTTACTATTAGACGTAGTACCTTTTCAGGATATTTTTTTACCTATTATGGTTGCTAAATATTTTAATATGGGATAAGTAAGATAAGTCAATATAATATTTTCACAATAGTTACTTTCAAGTCAGGATTGTTTTAATAAAATAATGCTGATTTAAGAGAGAAAGTGAATATTACCTTCATAATAATTGTCTCCATGTCAATATTATTTTAATAAAACAATGTCCACTTAAGAGATAAAGTAAATATTATCTCCATAACAAATATAAATTTTATGCTTACAATTATGTGCTTATATTATTTTTTTCATTCCAAATTTAAAACTCTTTTTGTCTTGATGACATCAAAGATGTCTTGAGGACATCAACATTCAAGAAGAAATTCATGACCTTAATGACATCAATGCAATCATTTTTAGATATTTTTTTTCGTTCTCTCCTTTTGTCGATGCTATTTTTGCTCACTTTTGATACCATTCTGGCATGGCTCTTCATCTTTTTTTATGTTCTTTGTCTTAATATATTGTTTTTCCTTTTTGCTTTCAAATGTGTTTTTCTACAACAGCACTATTAGGCTCCAACATGTATGCTATCTCTATAATTATATGTTCTTTATTGTTTCTATTTACTTACCATGTTTTTTTTATCGACTTGATACACGCATGGAGAATTTTCACTTAGTCATAAACCTTATAATGGATGAGACCCATCTAATTGACTAGCTCCTAGTATATCATGTACTTTCGTTCTTTTATTTTTGTTTGATTTAATAGAAATTCAATTTTGTCTTTAAATGTAGCTTTTCTCTTTTCTTTTTGTTTCATATTTTTGCTATTATAAATTCATCACTTAAGTTACATCATTTCATCTTTGATAAAACTATCACTACTGTATTGTAGACTTCAACTTCCTTTTTCGACTAAATCAAACCTAAAAATCACTAGAAATAAGAATTGGAGTACATACAACAGTAGTGATAATTTTATTAGACATGAATGATATAATTCAAATGGGGATTTATATAAACAAAAGTAGTGCAGAACAAAAAAGGAAAAGAGAACTACCTCACAAGAAAGAATTGAGTTTCTATTAGATCAAATGAAAAAAAAAAATGTAATGAATTGTAGTTTTTTTTAGTTTAGCCGATGTAATAAAAAAATTGCACTTATATTTTAATATACAACATGTACTGTATATAAAAATGAAATGAGGTTTTTTATATCAAAAGAGGAAATGTAGTTGCATTTCTTTTTCATATGTATGGAAAAAAAAAATTCTACATGTTTTTATTTTTTTTTATAAATTTAAATGTCAACATTAAACATTTTTTTCTCATTCAATATAATTTAAATTTTAAAAAACTTAATTATATTTTTGTTCTTTATAATGTGATCATTTATAATTTTTGACCCTCAATATTTTTATATTTGAGTTTACTTTATTTATTTTTTTGGTTATTACAATTAAGTTCATTAATTTTTTAATTATTGCAATTAAATTTTTCATTAGCTTTTGTTCTACTGAAACTTTTAGGTTCATTTGAGATGATTATGAGTTTTTGATTTTAAAATTTAAATATAACTTTTAAAATAAAATGTGTTTAACAAAAATTAAGTTAAAATGATTTTTAACTTAATTTTAGTTTAAAAGAATTTGTGAATTTAACTTCTAGTTTTATAAAAACTGCAATATCTCTATATTTAACAATAACTTTTTTGTTGTTGGTACTATTATTATTACCATTATCATTAGAATAATTATTGTTATTGTTTTCACTGTCATAATCACAATCATCACCACCACCAATATTATCATTGTTATCGTTATCATTATTAGCACCACTATTATTGACATTGGTATTATCATAACTACCATCATTGTTACCACCACTATTGATATTGTTATCACTATTTTCATCACTAACATTGATGTTGCCACTATCACACAAATATACCTTTAAACTAATTTGAATATGATAAAAAAATTTAAAATAAATTTATTTTTAATTTAAAAATTAAAAAAAATTAAAATTAAAATTTAAAAACTAAAATTTAATTTTTATTTTTAAAACATATAATTATGGTTTCAAATATCTTTCATTTAAATTTATTAAATATTTTAAATTCCTTTTTCTCAAACATTATAAACCAAAATATTAGAAGTTATATACACATATAAATATATTTATAAAGATAATATTATGTAAAACACATTTTTATATAAATAAAAATAATATAATACAAAATCATTCAATATATCTCAATATTTATAGTATTGTCAGATATTTTTAAATATTTACATGCGTATCTACTAACAGATATTTTATTAAATTAAAATAATTAAAAATTATAATAATATAAAAATTATATATTATAAATTGACACTCATGTAAGAAATCGATTATTACACCAGTTACGAAAAGAATAATCATTTTCTTTGATAATATTAAATTAGTAAGTTTTTCATACAATGCATGAATACTTTTAAATTTGAATAAAAAAATTATAAATAAAAGATAATAATGTATGCTAATATTATTAATAATGAATATTCTATTATATGAAATAAAAATAAATTAAAAATATAATATTTTTAAATTTGAGGAAGAAATCATTAGAATCAAAATATATTATTTTTATTTATATGGTGTCTTAAAATTCAAAATTTAAAAACTAAATTCAAATTTATATTTATTATGATTATAATAATCTTGAAAACTAATTTATCTTTTTTTGAAAAAAATAACTTCAAATCAATATAATTTATCATGATTTAAAATATAAGAAATAGTATTTAAAAGGGATAAAAATTTAAATAAAAAATTAAATACTTAATATAAAAGATCTTTTTAAATTAATAAAATTAAAAATTATTTTTAAAAATATTCTTATTTTTAAAATTAAATACTTAATTTTTTAGTATAATAATGAATAGTTTAGTTTTTTTTCTAAAAAATTGCGATTAAGATGAAAGACTTAACATAAAGTGACCAATTATATGTTAATAAAAATTAATCATTAATAAATTTGATAAATACTTCATATTTATAATACGGTTATTAAAAAAATTATTAATTTAATTTTTTAAACAAATTGAGAACCTTACTAGTTTTTTCTTTTTTCTTTTTGACTGAAAAAAGAACCTAACTAGTAATGCTTAATAGCTTGCTTTATCTAATATTCGTTGATGATAAAATTGAAGACTTGCTTTGTAATTCCAATGTTTTAATACAACCCTTTTTATTATTCCAATAAATCATATTTTGCTTATGGATTGCATTGATGCAGAATCCAAGTTACAGACAGTAAAGAGAGATGTCTCCATCCCATTAATGTTCAGAATTTTCAAAGCGGTTGAAATATTACAATAAGACTGACTATAATACAAAGCAAATTCATAAAGCCAACAGAGGTGCAATGACTCGCACGTTCCACAGATAATAAAGAAAGAAATAATTAAGAAATAAAATAGATAAAAATCAAAATCAAAAAATTGAAAATGAAATAAAAATAAAAGTATTTAATTTAAGAAAAACAGAAAAATAAATAAGTAAATAAAAACATGTAAAAAATAGAATAAAAATGACTAATAAATCTCATATTTTTTTTTCTCCTATTTTACTTTTATTTTATTACAAAAACTTACGTTTGTATTTCTATTATTTTTCTCTCCATCTTATTTCTTCTTCACATTACATGACAAAGTAGACAAGATTGATAGCCGACGGTGTCACAGCGTTTGTTCGGCACCGACGTACCACAGAATTCGTGCATGGATGTCTGCTTTCCATGTTGTTTCCATTTTATTCTCGAACAGAGTTAGGAAAATGTCCTTCTTATTTTTTAAATAAATAAAAGCAATTAACTTTCTAAAATTAGTTGTCATACTAACCTTTTCACATTGTAGTATTAATTTTTGTTAATTTCGTCTTTATCTAATAAAAAATTAATTATTAGTATAGATATATAAAATATTAATTAGTATAATTCATTGAACTGGTTTAGAGAATTAAATATAAAAAATCATAAAAAGAAAACACACATAAATAGTTATAAACTAGTACAATTCGGTAAATATTACAAATATAGTTAGAATTTAGATATTTTGTATTATGAAAATGTTTGAAGATGTGCAAAACGATAAAGGAATTAACTTCATCGCCCAATGTTTACTACAAGAAAATTTACCACTGGCGTTAACAAAAAATTCACCCTAAGTTACAAGATCCCTTTCAAATTCTCCCTTTATTGATTTTCTTTTTTTACAAAACATCCTTAATTACTTTACAATTTATGTAGTTATTAATAAATATTCTAGAATAATAAGTTTGACTCATTCTTTCTCTTTTGTGAGGATAAAAAAATGATTAATTACACATTAATTAATTAGATAAAAAGTAATTAAGAAGAATGTGTGAAATGATGAGTCCCAATAATTTTAAAAATAATTTTAGAAAAATAATATAAATCATTGACAAAAGTAGTGTTACTAATAAAATTAAACAATTTTTTAAATTTATGTGAATTACTTAAAAGTATTATATGTAGAAACAAAGTGGTAACTAATTATAAATTTAAGTTTTTAAAAGCCATTGTATTGTAAATGTACAACCTAAGCTAATCATCCTTTTCCTTGTCAATGTCCTCCTCCTCTCCATCCTCATCACTATATTTTGTTGAAAAACTTTGTTTGTCTTCTAATTTAACCATCATTTACCATTGGATTGTTATTAAAATTAACTATATGTTTATACTCATTCACATTTTTGTCAAGTCATTTAATAGTTCAACTTTTGTAATTGGTAAACAAATGAAAACTTACCGACCTTTTAAGGTACTTCTTCCTCCATGTCATTGACATCAACATGACACCTTTCTTTTGTCATGATTGTCACAAACCAACCATGCTCATCTTTTCATATTTTTGGATAAGGGACATAATATATATTTTTTGCCTTTTGTGTAAGGATGAATTGATCATATCGACAATACCTTTTACTCAACTTAATATTGATAATAATATACAATAAATAAACTCTTGTGTCTTTGTTTCTTGATGGATTAAACCTTTCACAATAAAAGTTAATTATCTTATCACTAAAACTACAACATTCCAATTCAAAGGTATGTTGGATGATGTCATAAAAGAAAATTTTCTCCTCCTTTAGTAAGATCTTTTGTGTGCACCTCATAATTAACGATCTTTTTACCATCACTTCAAGCCTTAGTGTGAAACCTATACATGTGTCATGATGTTACCTTTGAACCAAGAGCCCAAGCTAATGACTTCATGTTTGTGTTGATTGTCTACCATTCCTCTCATCATATACTTATAAAGAAGATACATATATGGTTAGATGGCGTGCTTATTGATAATTACATTGATAATGAAAACTACACTTACATACTCCATGAACCATACCAGAAATTTTGTATTTATACAACTTAAAGTATACTGATAATTAATTAACTTGTTAGAACCAAAGATGTAAATGAATGTCAAACCCCTCAAAATCTATAGTTTTGATGATAATAAAAGAATTTTATAATTTGATGAGTTCTAGTGATTTGATGAGTATGTTGATAGGAATATATCCTAAGAAATGAAAATGTAGTATTTCTATAACTCGAATGCATGAGCATGAACTGAAAAAGGTTAAGCGTCCAAAGCGCTAAAAACACTAGATACGTTAAGTGGAGATTTTCATAAAATATATGTTTAAGATTTTATAAACTATACATCCAAGACGTATGATTTGAACATGTGTTCTAAGTTGACATACGTCCTCAACACTTCAACAAGTCTTAAACATCATACTTGTTTTCTACTTACACATTTATTATGTCTGACAAGTCTTAAATACTTTGAATGTCAAGAATAACTGATATAACAAGTTATCTATGTTTCTACCCTTATTATTATTCTAACGTTTAAATTCAAATGAACATTTAATGAAAAACAATAAACATGAAGAAGATATGCAAACTTTCATATCAAAGAACCATTAAGATCTTAAGTCTATCGTCTAAGAAAGACTAAAGTATGAATGTTTAGAAGAGTAGTTTATATGCCTAAACTCAAAAAACAAAAAAGAGGAAAAGACAAATGACAAACACATTTTCTCTCATCTAACAATAGTTGAATACCTATAGTATGAAGATGTAAAGAAAAAACATGCATTTAATGCACAATAAAATGAGAAGAAAAAAGAATAACATTGAGTCACAACATACATTTTTTTTCTCTGTCTATAAATACCAAGTGCATGAATACCTTGAAGAAGTTAGTGAAACTAGTGAATCATTGAACTCTTAAATGAATTGTGTTCTTAAGCTTTTAGATGTCCTATATTTGTAAATCTCTTCTTGAGATTTTGTTATGTAATTATTTCATATTCTTAGCTTTGTTAAGTTTGAAAGTTGCGCTTAATTTTTAAATTCTCACTTTATGAGTTATCTTATAAAAGATTTTGAAAAAGTCAGAAGAAACTTAGTGTTAAAGAATATTTGTGATACTTAGTTATGTAGCCAAAAGTGCCAATAAAGAATACTTGGGTTGGGAAGCAAGAAGTAACTTACAGAATATTTGTATAACCAAGAGTAGCGTATTCATTATTTGTGTTGTAATTAGGTTTTTTTATTAGTGAAATCCCTTAGGATGAGAGTTAACTGAATGTAGCTTAAGAGTTAGAGCACACTAGTATAAAAGTTGTTTTCTAAGTTGTTTCTTCTATCACAGTTTTTTACGTCTTGTTTTCAAAATCTTTTTATTCTCTTTACATACATCTTTTGTGAAATATTTATGAAAATTTTTTAAGAAAATCACATACATGTTATTCAACTCCTCCTTTTAGTATGTTTTCTAACTCTTCATAAGTGGCATTACACGAAATAACTAAAATGAAGCATGTATTTAAGTCAATTTATAGCATTTATTTTTAAAAGAAAAATGATATCATTAAAAAAATGATTGCACCATTGCACAACTCAATCTATTAATATGGATTAGAGAATCATTACAATGGGATTTGCTTTTAAATATGCATAAGTCAATCACAAAGATTTATGTTTATCGTCTATTACACATCAATTGCTTTTTGAATCCCTTTTGAAGACAATATTCTACCTTTCAAAAAAGGTTTTTTTTAAGAAACACAATTAAATCCTTTTTTAATGTTGATTTGTTTTGTACTAGGGTTAAACAACAACATTTAACAATTAATGACTTTTTCAACAACATAAAGCATCTTTTGATATTTTTCCCTTAGGCTTTTACTTGGCTATTAGAAGTATGTGATGAGCAAGAAAATCCTTTCTTAAACTTGGAAATAAAGAATATTATAAAATTCACTCCATGTTAACTATGAAAGACTAGTTTCTAAATGACATGGATTCTTATATATGTACTTTATAAGTTGGTTTTCAAGTTATCACTTAAACTTATTTTTCTACTTTACAAGTGTAAAACTATTTGAAAAATCTTCTTAAACTTTATTTTGGTTAAGATTAGTACTTTAAAATAAAGATTGTCAACAAATGAAAAATGAATAGGCAACAAACATATATGAAAAGTAAGGAAAGAATAAAACACATAGGAAATTTAAATTGATTCACTCATAAACTTGGGCTACATTCAATCTCTACTACTTATAAGATTTTTCATTGAGAAAACACACTAACTACAAGGAAATTCGTTCTCCTTTACAATATTCTTTTCAAGCTTTTACAAGTTGTTTCTCAACACAGTATTATCACATCTATAGTCTTCTAACCTCTCTAGGTTAGTATTCTCACATTTGTAGGTTTGCTCCAAGTATCTCACCTATTTAGGTTTGCACCTAAGTATTTTCACCTCTAAATTGGTATTCTTACCTCTACAAGTTCTCCAACAAGTATTTTTCAACCTCTATAGGTTCTTCATTCAGTATTTTGACCTTTATAGGTTCTTAACTTTGTATTCTAACCTTTGTAGGTTCACTCAACTTGAGTATTCTTTCACAAGCTTCCAAGCTTCACCTAATGACAACCTTATTAAAAACTCACACAATTGACTCAATTATGCTTATAACTCACTCCAAAAGCATTAATCCCCTAACTATACTTCTGGTTTCCCCTTACAAATTTTGTTTGGAAAAACTTTATGCACTCCTTTTAAACATTCACTTCATTGAGTTTACACAAATATAAGAGGCTTAGATACACTTTGTATATAAAAAAAAAAGGTTAATGCAATTTCTGCAATGTTTTTGCAAAATAATACTCTATATCAAAACATGAAAGCTCTCTAACTAGAAGCACATATTTATGATTTTTGTCATCTTTAAACTATTTTTTTCCTACAATAAGTTCATTCAAATAAGGGTCATTTTATTGGCCTTGCAGTAGTCGTTTATGATTATGGAAAAGAATTCAAAATTAGTTAAACTTTGTGTGAGTTATCCTTTCCACACAATTATCCTTTTTCAAGATCAGTCAAACCTTAGTGGTTCACCTCATGACAAGTTTTGAATTCTACCATAGGTGTTGCTTTTGAAGACTAGTAACTACAAGATGCTTATGGTAGTGGCTTCTGAAGATTATATTGCTTGTGTGATAGTCTTTTATGATTCTAGTAACTTTGTTTATGTCAAAGCTTGGTAGCCTAAATAATTTTATGTTTTTGAACAAGTATTGTTTAATTTGAGCTTGTTGCTTCTAATATAGGTGCTTCTAAACAATGTAGATATTTGTGTCTCATTTTTTGTTCAATCTTACATTTTCTGGTGGACCTTTTTGTCATGCATGGCTTCTAATCATACTATCCCTTAGTTCCACCTTCTAATTATGCTTTTGAGCATACATAACTTTTGATCTTTGCTACACTTTGATCTTTTGAAGGTATGACTAGTCTCGTATTCTTTTAGTAAGCTTTTCTTCTAGTAGGCTTTCTTTGATAATATAAATGTTGTTTTTGGAGGGATGGCATACTTTATATTGATATTTTTCACCTTTCTTCATGTTTATTAATCAAGTCTTATCTTATAATCACTTTCTCAAAGAAAATCATTAGTAACTTAAGTCTAAAAGACTTAGAATTTGTTTCTTGATAATATGTTGTCATTAAAACTTTGCTTCAGAAAGAGTTATACTTCAACATCAATAGTGTGTACTATGAGAAGAACGTACTTGACAAAATAGGAGATATTACCTAATTACTCAGTATATCATTTATAACCTTATTATAATGTATAAAAATATGTATAGAAGTATATATTCATTCATTATTTGTAAAAAATGAGTTTAACACATATCACTATGATAATCAGATTTGCTCAAGACTATTAGTGTTGGTTAGGAGTCCTTATCTCTTAATTGAAGTCCTTCCTCCCTAGCTTTATTTTTCACCATTTTCTTTCATGAATTTACATATAAAATTATCATTTAGCTGTGTGTTTCATTTAAAAATATATATTTCAAGAGTTAAAAAAAAATAACCCAATTACCTTTCAAATGGATACATGAATCAATATTAAATTAAATCACTAAAAATTAGTTTATTGAGTAGGTAAATTGGTAGATACATATGTTAAAGAAACCTAATGAAAAAATCATTACCAACTTGCATATGATAATAAAAATATTTTAAAGAATCAATTTAATTGAGTTGGTGATTTGCAAAAACACAATTAGGAGTAAACACTCCATGAATACAATATAGTCACGTATCTTCATTCCATAAAATACAATATAATCACTCCATTGGCATTTTTTGGTGTCAAAACATATTTTGTATTTACCTTTTCTTTATTGTCATTAGTTAAGGATTACATCTCTAAGTCCTTACATGCACAAAATAAAGATAAATCTATTTTTTCCTTTTCATTGTTCTTTATTTTACCTATAATATTATAAAAGAAATTCTTCTTTATGTGTACCACATCAAGGTTATGTCTTAACAAGTTGTCCTTTCAATGTGAAATATCTTAAAATATACTTTCATTAGTTCAATTATGAACCACACCATACCCATGTAATCTATCCTCACTAGATTCTATCACTTATGGAAAGCCATGAACAAACTCTCAAACTTGTTCCTATGTCAACATGTAAGGCAAACTAGTTTCCTCAAATTTGTCTTGTAAAAGCACTTTTACTTTTTCTAAAAGAATGACATGTTTGGAAGAATCAACGATGATAATTAAATAACCCATTTTTTTTTACCATATATCAAAGTTAACACCTTTGTCTATTCCATACAACAAGGACATGCCAATTTGCCTTTTGTTGCCATCTAGACAATATATTATAGGCAAGAAAATCATTAATATTCCACATGAAGGATACTCTCATGGCAAAACTTTGTATTATGGAGATATCATAAGTTAAAGTGTCAAAGCTCCAAATTATTGATGGTCATTAATCAATGGTTGTAGGTAGACATCTATATATACTTTTAGGTTAGATGGTCCAAACGTGTATGATTTGCTCACCCATATTTTCAAGGGATAGGTTGTAAGTCATAACTATTACCGACTAACACGAATATGGAAAAGTAGACATCTAGATATACGGTGTAAACTCATCAACACGTAAACTTAGTCTTACATTACCGACAAAATTGTAAATTTTACATAAATATAAGACGTAAATAACCTTTTAGTCCTATAAAACATATAGTTTTTAGTCTTTTATTTATTTTTTGTTTTGGTTCTTTAAAGATATAAAATTTTTAGTTTTATTTCTTATCATCAAGTAACACTATCAACTAATGACGTAACAATGACATTGACAATCCATTAACTTATTATATTATCAGGCAGTCCAATAGAGTTATCATGAGTAATTTTTTTAATAAACTTTGACTTTAAATTTTTCATTAACTAGTTTGACATCATCAACTATTTTGAACATATAAAAATTTAAAAACATAATTTACAAAAAAAAAATGTGATTGTCCTATTATTGTTCTTGATGAATAATAAGTCAATAGATTAACAATGTTATTATTATGTCATCATTTAACGTTATTACTTAACAGTAAGAACTATTTTTTTTCTAAATAACTAAAATCAAAATAAAAAAATTTAAAAAAATAAAATCAAAATCATCCTATTTTATAAAGACCAAATATTATTTAAACCTAAATATATATAATCAAAATGTTTCCTAGTCTTCCCATTAGATGAATGACATAAAATGCACACCTTTTTTTTTATATTTTTTGGTTCTCATGTTACCATCTCATTTGAGTTAAAAATTGTCATTATATTAAAAATAATTATTTTAAATACATGTAAATTTAAAGGAGGTTAAAATTTGTCAAAAAGAGTTAACATCATTTAAGATTTAACAAAGATATGATGAAAGGATAAATTTCACAACATTTTAAAGTGGAGGATAAAATGTGCCAAAAAAAAAAGTTTGGCACAAAATTTGGAAAAAAAAAAGTAATAATTGAATGTAAAAAATACAATGAGACCTTTATTTAAAATCAATCCATTAGCTATATTTGTCACTATCAAATTATTAAGACAGTCTAACAAAATAGATTACATCCTATTGAATTCCTTGATGAACTAGTTGAATTGAACAATTATTATGACTCAGTTTAAATAACATTCTAAACAAATACTTTATAAAAGAAGAAAAAAAATTCCTTAATTTATGCACCTTAACGTACTCAGAACTTCTTTCATCTAACATACCACAAAACTGAAGTTTATAAGTAGATTTTAATTTATTAAGAAATTTATTCATTTCATTGTCTAAGTTTTTCTTCTTATTGAGAAATATGTATTTATTCATTAATAATTGAAAGAGCCTAAGAAAAATACAGATAAGAAAAAAAATTAATAAATATTGATGATTTTTATCTGTTTAAATAAATTATAACAGCACATTAACAACTAATTAATGGTTATCAGTGTGGCTATGCTTCAAAACTATGACACGTGCTATGTGGTAGGAGCCTAAAGCCTATGTGTAGGATTACGAGATAATAACATATAAACGGGGATTGAGGTTGAAATTCTTCCTGCATTATTGTAATAAAACTAATAAGATACGATAATAGATAAAACTAAAGCTGCATGGATCTGCTTCCTATGTTAGGTCACCCTACAAAACAAGGCAAAATATGCACATTGATCCTTTATATGAACATAATCTAACTTATCTTGTTACACTGATCCCTAATAGCATATTCCTTCAAACCAGAAATATGGTTGTTCTCCGGGAGTGGGGGCTGGACCACTAAACCCAAGTTAACCTAAAAAGTATCTAAGCATCCAAGCATAGTTAAATTTATCAACGGTTGTCATCATTTCATAGAAGAAATGTTAGTTTATAGCATCATTTTAAACTAATTATTAATTTTATAATATAGATTTCCGTGCACGACTGACTTATATGTAGACGCCTACCTCATTTCCAAATTGAATTATAAAATAATGTTTAGTAGTAAAAAAGTGAATCATCATCATGATCATCATAAAATGTCACTATTGTTTTCATAGTCATCTCACTAAATATAGATAAAATTATATCAACTATCATCATCGTGATTTTCGTAATCATCTCACCATTAAAACGGGGATAAAGTGACCCATTACAGGCTGAGTGGCAACAACATAGGTACTGGCTCCCTGTGGTGTAGACATATTTATCTACGGAAAATAAGCATCTTGAGGGTTGGGAATCAAAGGTATTGGTCAACAATCAATGGTTAGAAGAGAAGGAAGGGTTCAATTTCAACATCTAGGTTTGGTCGCCTCTGAATGTGAGACAGCTATTATTTTAGGGTTTTCTTTGGTAACCCACGTTTCCGTGTCAATTTGGATGTTCCATGTACTGCTGAAAATGACATACACAGTTCTTTCATGGCTTACATGTGCAGCCTTTGCCACCAGTGCATTGCACCTGTCAAAAAGGGGACCCACCTCATGCTTTCTCACTTTCCTTATCTCCTTATTGAAAATAACAGTAACATAAATAAATTTAAGGAATTTAACTTCTCATGAACATCTGTAAATATGACTGTTTGATTTATGGTTTTAATCAATTTTTATTTAATAAATAATTAGATATTGTTAATTATTTTTTAAAAATTTTAAATTTAATTACGTATTATATAAAAATTAGTCAAAACTATAAATAAGTAGTGATTCAGTATCACTTAATAATTTTTATAAATTATAAATATAAGATTATATAATTAATAAATTATTATATTTTTTAAATATATAATTTGAAATTAAATTTTTAAATTCGTATATAGTAAAAATATTACTTTAGATCGGAAGAGCA
>JAMLFT010007961.1:0-14216 GCA_026544285.1 Pachyrhizus erosus | reverse complement strand
TATAGATAAAAGTTTACACGACTTGTAAAAATTAATTTTATAAAGAAAAGTCTGCTTATATTTTTTTTTATATTAGCAAAAATAAAATAAAATATATTTTTCAAAACATTTTAAAGAAATAATACATACACTAACCGTATAAATTTTTTATAGTGTCAATCAATAAAAATTTATCTTATACAATAAATTTATTGATTTTTATAACAATTATTTTAAAAATTACATTTAATAAAATTTCTATTTAATTAATAGCTTAAAATTTTTTACACTGATAGTGTCTAGAAATTAAAGGTAAACATTTTTCCATACAAAATATGTAACTAAATGCTTAAACATATATATTTTTGGTGTATAAATAAATATATCTTTAATCAATGATTTTGTTACGATCTGTATGTTGTAAACCTTTGTATATTTTTTTCAGAAATCGAAAGGTATGGTAAGTGGTAACATGGAAAAAAAAAAAAGAGTAAATCAGGAAATAAACGTAAGAATAATTGTCCTATAAACAAAATATTTTGTTAAGTAATGCTATAATTTTCATATTTATTTTGCTTTATCTTAGTTAAATAAGTACAATATATTGGTATACATTATCATCCAAAGACAGTTTGGCCGAGTGGTCTAAGGCGCCAGATTTAGGCTCTGGTCCGAAAGGGCGTGGGTTCAAATCCCACAGCTGTCATAATTTTGGTTGCTTTTCTATAACAGATTGCTTTATTTTGTGTTTTCTTAAATCTTAACTTCCCTAGCCAAATCAACAAGCAAAATAGCAAATAATATATTTGTCAAATCCCACAACTTTCAATTTTGTACTTTATTGTGTAACCTACATGGCTACACCCACGTTCAATTAATCTAGTTTCATTTTATACGAAATAGAAAAGAGTTGCAGAGTAACCATCAAGAGGCTTATAACGTATCATATTTGTGTCTACATTTATTTGTTTTGGAGGAAGATTTTCTAACAATGCGTCATGATCATTGAGGGAAAATAAATCTCACGAATCCGGCAAATAATAAAGAATGAATGAAGAAATTTGGACTTATGTGAAGCAGCTCTTACATTTTGAAGGCACCGACGAACAATGGACAATATAACGCGCGAGGAGACACTATATATAGAGGTTGAGTGGGGACTGTGCTGATTAAATAGTAATAATCAAACCTTCTTCATCTGTCACTAACAAAAGTGGGGCACTTTTTCTTTTCGACGTGTGTTTTTCTTAGAAATCTACTACTAAGACTGCCAGGAAGTGAGTACTAGTTTGCTTTATGCTGATCATTGCAAAAAATGAGAAAATTATTGTTCTGTGTACAGACTTAATCACTGCACAATATGCTTCAATTATCCTCCTGTAGTGTAAAGTTTTGAACTCAATCACTCATCTTTGTAATATGATGCTCACATTCACATGTATAATTCAAACTATGATTGAGCAATTACATCAGTTATGTCCGCTAGTGCATACGGGGACGGTGGATATTAGCTTCACGAATCTTAACCAATGCTCCACACATTCCTACCCACAAATGTGTATGGAGAAAGCAACTAATTACAAATTTAGGTTAAACTAATCTTTGAAATTCTCACTCGTTATTTTTTTTAATTTTTTGAATTAATGAAATTACCAAAAAATCTTAAAATTATAATTTTTCACTTTTTTTAATGGTTGTCACTATTTCTGTCAGAGGCTATAATGACAGTAAATTATAAAATTTAAAAATTATAATAATAATAAATTATATATGTCAAGAACTAATATTACAAACATTTCAATTTCAAAGATTTAAGATTTTTCCAATTTCAAAAACTGTTTTGACTACGTCTCATAATTTTATGGAGTATGATGTTTTGCCATAAGTTATAATTAGTCAAGGCGACCCATTACCACTCTGTTTGGAATAGAAGAATAAAAAGGAAGAGAAGCTGGATATTCTGGAACTCTCTTTGTTTGGAACTATGGAACGCAGTGGAATTTTTTGAAAATTCGTGCGATACCCAGCCATTTACTAACACAATAAAGAAACAGTAACTTTGCCATTTACAAAGTTACCCTCTTGTGCAAGCACCATAGTTCACATGGAGGTGAAGATGCTTTTTCTAGATGTGTACCGTGAATCCAGCTAGTCACTTTTGTTGGGTATTGAACTCATGCGAGAAAAGGTTAAATATTAAAAAATTCATTAGATTTTTTTTACTTATTTAAGTGGATAATGATATAAAAAAATTATAAAAAAAGGTAATTAAGAGTTAAAACAAAAAAAAAAAAACACTACGTATTATAGAAAAGAGAAAAAAATAATATTTGTTCATACACATAATAGTCATCATAAAATTATAATTACAAATTCGTTCACCATTAGATCAGATTAAAATTTTGACAAAAGATTCGTAATTTCTGATTCTTAATTTTGAATGCTTGGAATGTGAAAACGGAATCTAAGTTGTGAGATATTCAGTTGTACAATAGTTCTATTATTTGAGGTTTTTCATTTTATTGGTTTTTTATTTATAATATATATGACCTTGTTGTTTATCTAACTGTTAACACTTTTTTTAGCACTTCATTGAAACTCTTTTATACCATTATTTATTATAGTGAAGTTATTTCTTTAGTTTAAACGACTCGTGATTTTTAGAGAGAGTTTTTCTTGTTAAAAATTTTTCGTGTCTTTTATGTGATTTATTATTACTCCTCACGAATTCTTATAAGTTGAGGAGATCTATTTTCGCTGTATTTACTCTCTGATTGGATTCTTTATTGGTATCCTCTCATCACAGTGGTATCAAAGCTCTTTGTTAGTTTAAGACTATTTGACTTGCTTGAAGATGCAGGCAAATACAAAAATGTTTGCTTTGAATGACACTAACTATCACTTACTGAAGGACAAGACAAAATACTTGTTATTTGTGAAGAAAATGCATATTCTTGTCTTTACTACTAAAAAATTAGATTCCATGTTCGATGAAGACTAGAATTTTGAACATCAACAAATGTGTGGTTTTTTTAAGCAATTTGTAGAAGACAATGTTTATAATCACATTGTTAATGAGACACAAGCTAGAAGATTTAGTCCTTGTATGCATCTAAATCCGGGAATAATAAATTGTATTTGTTGAACTATCTGATGAATTTGAGGTATAAGGAGATTTTTTTTTTCAAATCACTTAAATGAATTTCAAGGACTTTTATATCAACTATCAAGAAAGAATATCAAATTTGATGATGAAGTTTTGGGATTATTATTACTAAACACTTTACTTGAGTCTTGGGAGACATTTCAAGTTTCTATTAACTCTGCTCTTAATGGTGCTGCGTTTTTGCAAACAACAAAAAGTGGTGCTCTTAATGAAGAGATGAGAAGGAAGACACAAGGTTCTTTATCTTAGTCTGAGGTGTTTGTCACTAAAAATAGAGGGATAAGTTAGAAAAAGAATCAAAGGGTGATAAAGAGGAAAGTAGAAGTCCATATCTAGATACAAGAATGTGGAATGTTATTATTGTCATAAAACTGGACACATATAAAAAAATTATTTTTTGTGAAAAAGGGAGAATAAAGGAAAGAAGGGTAAGTAGAAAGAGGATGATGATGATGATGATCATGTTACTACTGCTACTTGTGGTGATCTTGTTATTCTTTATGATCGTGAGTCAATTAATCTTGTATAAGATAAAAACATGTAGATAATTGATAGTGGTGTTACACTGCATGTTACACCATGGAAAGAGTTTTTCACATCTTACACTTCTGGTGATTTTGGAAAGTTGAAGATGGATAATGATAATGTATTTAAGGTGATAGGTGTTGGTGATGTTTGCTTAGAAATCAACATGGGAATGCAATTATTGCTTAGAGGAGTCAAACATGCTCCTAACATCTGTTTTAATTTGATTTCTATATAAATGCTTGATGATGATAGTTATCATAACCGCTTTGATTTTGGAAAGTGAAAAATCACCAAAGGTAACATGGTTGTGGTCAAAGGAGAAAAATTGTCTAAATTGTATTGGACAAAAGCTTTTATTGCTAAAGACAACGTGAATGTTGTCAAAATGGAGACATTCTTGTGGCACCGAAGGCTTAATCATATAAGTAAAAAGAGGTTGAATTGTTTGACTAATAAGGATGTTCTTTAGGGGTTAAAAAGTGCAGAATTGGATAAATATTCTCATTGCATGACCAGTAAGCAAAGTATCCTTCAAGAAACATCCTTCTTTAAGAAAGTTAGAGTTGTTGGAATTGGTGCATTTTGGCATTTGTGGTCTATTGAAGGTAAAATATTTTATTAATACATTTTACTGTTACCTTTCTTGATGACTGTTCCAAGAAACTATGGGTTCATGCTTTGTAAAGAGAATACCAAGTGCTTGAGAAATTCAAACAATTTCATGCTTTGGCTGAAAGACAATGAGGCAAGAAGCTGAAATGCATTTGTACTAACAATGATGGTGAGTATTGTAAACCCTTTGATGTCTATTACAAGCAACAAGGTATTACACACGGGAAGACTCCTAAAACTCCTCAACTGAATAGTTTAACAAAAAGAATGAACAAGACATTGTTAGAAAGAGTGAGGTGTATGCTCTTAAATGTCAGGTTACCCAAACATTTCTAAGGTAACACACTATACAAAATAGTGCATGTTATTAATCTTACTCCTATAGTTGTCCTTGATAGTGAAGTGCCAAACAAAATTTGGTTTGACAAGAATGTGAGTTATAATCATTTGCATGTCTTCAGTTGCAAGACATTTGTTTGTATTCCAAAGGATGAAAGATCCAAGTTGGATGCGAATACAAGACAATGCGTCTTTATTGGTTATGGTTAGGATGAATTTGACTATGGGGTTATATGATCTTGTTGAGAAAAAGCTAGTTAGAAGTCGTGATGTGCAGTTCATGAAAGGCCAAATCATTGAGGACATTGATAAGATGGAGAAGACTACACTCGCAAAAGATAAAAATATGATTAATGTTGATCCTTTGCAGTTACATATTTAAAATGTAGATAATGCCAAGGGTAGTGTTTAACATAGTGAACATCATGATGATATTGATGATCAACAATTTTGAGATGGATTAAATGTTCCTATTGATGATGTCCAAGAGGAGCTTGAGATGTTACATGATGAGAATCTTGATGATGCAATTGAACTATCTCAAGTTCAACTTTGGAGATCTGATAAGCAAAAACAAACTTCTATAGAGTATTATTCTAATGAGTATGTGACCTTGACTAATGAGGGAGACCTTGAATGTTTTGAAGAGGCTTTAGAAAGTGAAGAAAAATAAGAGTGGTTGGATGTAATGCAAGATGAGATAAAATTCTTGCGTGATAACCACACTTATGACTTGGTGAACTACTCAAATTCAGACTTGGTTGGAGACGTTGATTCTAAAAAGTCCATTTTGAGCTATTTGACTAAGTTTATAGAGAAAGTTGTGGCTTGGCAATCAAAACTACAAAAGTATGTAACATTGTTTACTATAGAGATATACTTTATTGTCATTACTAAAACATGTAAAAAGTTGTTATGGGTGAAGAAGTTCTTGCAGGAGTTTGGTTTTGTACAAGACAAATATCAATTTTTTGTTGACAGTCAAAGTGTTATCCATCTTGGTAAGAATCCAACTTTCCATTTAAGGTCCAAACATATTGATGTAAGGTATAATTGGATACATGATGTTTTGAATGTTAAGTTGTTGGAGTTGGTTAAAATTAATACTAATGATAATGGTGCTAACATGATGACTAAAACATTACTAAGAGGAAAGTTTGAATCTTGTTGTGAGATTGTTAGTTTATAATTGTGAAGGAGAAATATGTTGGGTATTAAACTTCCTTCCTAGGTATAGAAAAGTCCAATATTTAGAAGTTTATTAGGTTTCTCACTTATTTAAGTGGAGAAATATATGAGATAATGATAGAGAGAGACAATTAGGGCTAAAACAAGAGAGAACATCAAGAAGAAAAATAATTTTCAATCATACACAGAGCGGTTATTGTAAAATCACAATTGTAGATTTGTTCACCGTTGGATCAAGTTGAAATTTTGACAAAAGGTTTATAACATCTAGTTCTTAATTTTAAATGGTTGGATTGTGAAAACAAAATCTAAGTTGTGAGATATTCAGTTTACACAGTAATTATGTGATTTGAGGTTTTTCATCTTCTTGGTTCTTTATTTGTAATCTTTATGACCTTGTTGTTTGTTTGACTACTAACACTCTTTTGTGTACTTCATTGATGCTCTTTTGTACCCTTGTTGATTATAGTTGAGTTATTTCTTTGGTCTAGATGACTTATGATTTTTTACCCTTATTTTGAGAGGATTTTTCATGTTAAAAATCTTTGGTGTCTTTTACGAGATAATGGTGATTGGTTATTTCTATTTATTTGTTATTGTTCCTTACGAATTCTTGCAAGTTGAAGATATCTATTTCCATTGCATTTACTCTCTAATTGAGTTCTTTGTTATTGTGTTGTTATCCCTTCATCACAACTTTTGTTAAAATAAAAATTCAACAAAAGTGAAGCAAGTGTTAATTTGCTTATAGCTCCTTTGGTTCCAATATGTGATGGTTTATTGGTGGGGATAATACTTTCGGTGAAGTTTCTTGAAGCTGGGGGTGTTCTTCTTCCTCACCTCGACTCCATTGAAGCTTTCATACAAGTTGTTGCTGATTTTTTCTTTGTGGGCTTTTTTAATTTTAGAACTTATCTTGAACTAAGGTAATTTTACATACCAGATTCGTTTGTAGCCATTAATTTTTCACGCTCTCTTAGCTTGGGATGTTGCTAGATATGTATGAAAATTTGGAAATCACTTGGTTTCCAAGAAATCCCATTTTCTATTTTTGCTTATGCATGTAAGCATAATCAATTATGTTATATAAAATATAACCTATTTTGATTTTGCTACTTAAATTATACTTGTTTATGTCTAATACTTTGGTTTTCCAATGAAAAACATAATATAAGTTTTTACAAAAAGGTAAAATAATAATTTTGTTAATTTTTTTTATCAATCAAACAACTTTAATTCAAATAATTTTTTCTCTTTTATTCTATTTCATCTATATAAAAAACATTAATTTCTATTTTATTTCAATTTTATTTCTCTTTTCTTCTTATCTCACACATTCCTTTTTGTCTTTCTTTTTTTAGTATCAAACAGAATATATAATATTTTTAAATAAAAAAAACTAGTCATGTCTTCCACATCTTTAAGATGCCAAAAACTAAACTACAAGTAGTTGAGTTAGTGAACTAATTAGGACTAATAGATATGAAAATTATGCTCCATCGAAATCATATAAAACAATTTTATAATGTCAACAAGTATATAAATGAATTATTTAAGTTAATTTTGTTTTTCAAAATATTTTTTATAAGAGATCATGTTGGGAAAGCCAAGTTCTTGAACTCTAAATATAGATAAGGATATTCATAAATTAATTTAAATTATTTCAAATTGTTAAAGTAATCTAATCAATTGAAATCGATTAAACTATTAATTAAAATAATTAAAAAAAATTATTTTTTTATGTGGTTCAATTCATTTTAGAGCTTTGATGTGTAATTGAATCAAACTAAATTAAACATTAGTAAAAAAACATTTTTAACGTCAGAAATTTACATTGGTTATAGAAAATCTACATAATATGTTTTTAATATAAATTTTATTAAAAATTGATTTATAAAACACCTTTTAAATTAATTGTATTAAGAGTCGATATAGAAAGTACTTTCTAAATTGATTATTTATCAACTAATCCAGAATGCTAATATTTTTTTTTTCTTTCAAATTTTAAAATTATTGACAAGGCTTTGTAGAATATTTGTACAAAGAATTTATATAAAAACACTTTCTATATTAGTTATTTGTATAATCAATCTAAAATGTTTATATATTTTCAATTTTCAATTTTTTGTAAGACTTTTTAAATCAATTGTACTAAGAATTGATTTAGAAAATAATTTTTTATATTGGTTCTTATTACATTTGACAAGAGACTTTATTATAAGTTTTCAAATTTTAATAGTGTGTTCATGTTGTTTTGTTCTCACTTCAATTTTCAAACTTCGTTATTTAGTTATAACACATTGAGAAAAGGATAATCAAACCAATGTATTTAATGGTAACAATTTTTCTCTTATGTAAGTATGATTTCTGTTTACATTATCTCTTTACATATTTTTTACTTTCATATTTTTGAGTGTATATGTTATTTACTAGTGTGTTTATCTTTTTAATCCTAACCTCGTGAGATGCAACTCCTTCAATCCTTCATGAGGTAATGTTCTCTCTATCTCATGTAACATGTTCAAACCTCCCTTTTTTCTTCTTTTTCTTTCTCTTGTAGATGTTATGTATGGTTTATTATAAGGATCCAAATAGTCTCTTTGAATGCTCAAAATAATATTGTTGAAGGCTTTAAAAACTATTTATTAACTCACTAAATGAATTATTGTCTCCAAGTTTAATAACAAAGGGATAATAAACCTTTTATTTTCTAGTTCAATAAACCACATGTGGGAAGTTTAGGTTTTATCTTTCTTTTTGTTTTAATTTGATCTAATAGGAATGTCACCTAGTATAAACTCGTAATTAGATTATATTTATTCATCATGATTAAATCTTCATTTCAAGGACGTGGTTAAGGTTTTAGAAGGATGAATAATTATTTCTATAGTGGGAGATTTGTTGTACTAAGAATGTAGACTGAAAGAGAGAAGAAAATCAAGCTAAGTTGAAGAAAGAAATTAATGTTGCTATCAAATGAAAAAAAACAAAAAGTAGTCATATTTTTCATATTTGGTTCATGTAAAAAAAAAAAAAAAAGATTGATGATCATTTGTAATAGGAAAATTATAGATATATTTTTAGATTAGTCAATGTAATTAGAAAATTAAAGTTTATTTTAATATACAAGATTTATTATATATAATAATGAAATAAATTATTTTGTGCTGTTTTTGCATGTTAGTAATTTGATGATAATAATAAAAATTTACTTTATTTAAATTTCAACCACAGCATAAAAAAATCACATTAAGTTACATATAGATTTTATAACTAAGGAAGAAACAACATTGGTTTAAATGAACTTATTTTTATCTTTGAAATGGTTTATTATTAAAATTTTGATTAAAAGACATTTAAAAAAAATAATTTCTGTAAATCATGATTGCAAAATATTTTTACATAAATATATAATTAACATTTAAGATGTCACCACATTGTATTATTAAAAAAACGAGTTAGGAAAATGATCAAATTTCATTGGACAATTATGTAAAAAAATTGTATTCAGTTTATATAAATTAAATTTTTTAAAAAATAATTATTTCTAAATATGCATTTAAGTTACTATATAAACAGTCCTCACTTCATCTTTATATATTTTGTATATATAATAAATCTCTCAAAATTATTGTTTGGTGATATTTTTTATTTTTATTTTCAAATGATAGTGCTGTGATTTTATTAGAAAGATGAGCATTTTATTTGGAAATTGCAGCTTTCTTTTTCTGATAAATGCGCGGGAGGCGCGGATCCGTCCGGTTACCAACATTACTATTGCACGAATGTTTGAGGGGCACAATAGTCCTTATGCTGAATTAAAAATTGGGGTTGCCACGTGGCATTCTGAGAGTGGTGTAACGAAGAGAAAAAACAAAGAAAAGGAGCAGCGGCAGTTACCGGTCCCGCGCGGTTGGTTTGGAGAGAAGTGCCCTTGACATTTCATTCCATTCCAACTGCGCAAAACAAAAAACTTTCATTTCTTTCTTCAATCCTTGTTATTCCAAAATCCTAATCCATTCTCTTCTCTTTAATTTTCTTCTAAAATTCCATCTTCACCAAAAGAATTGGAAATTTTCCAATTCTGAGGGTATATACATATCCTCACATCTCTGCCTTATTTTGGTTTTCATTGTTAAGGTATAGCTTCCATGTTTCAATACCAAGACGAGTAAAGGACAAAATGTAACATATATATTTGCTTTATATTGATTTTCTTACCTTTTTCTTTTTAATTTTATTTCGTTACATCCTTAGTTTTGGAATTTGTGGTTTTATAATTAATCGTCTACAGCTTGGTTATGGATTGTCAAGGGATATTTGAGCTGAGAAATGGGGTTCTGGTCATTGTTTCCAATGACAGGGAAATGGAAAGGGCTTAAACTATGGCATTAGTTATATGCATTTGCATTTACAAACCAATAACCATGCAGGTCCATGCCATTTGCATCGATTGAATAGTTTAACGCATATTGTGTCATCTCTCTAAAATTATTGATTAGGATTTCCTTGCTTCAAGTGCATTCTTATTGCTTTGCATGGCTTCCGTTATAACGTATGCTTTTTATTATGTCTCTTTTACTTGGTGCATGATGAAGGGTTCTTTGTTTATATAGTGTGTTCTTTGTTTCATGTTGGTTGTTCCAGTGATTCTGGTTCCAAGGGAATCGAATATGCCTGAGATTGTTGCAAATGGAGTTAATGATAAAAGAGGCCTAAATGGAATGAATAGAATTGGGAGCACTTCACCCTTGAAGAAAACATCAAGTCCAATCAAGAACACAAGGAGTTCCTTGAGTCCACAAAGAAGCCAAAGTGTTGGTCCAAATTTTCCAGTTGATAGGGTGGTTGACACTTCCTCAATTGATCAGCTTCATGAAAATGATCATGAAATGAGAAGTTCTGGTCAATCATCCTCAAGACAAAGTTTTGGATCCGATGGTGATGTGTCTAGATCAGAACTGCACCATCTAGTTAGAGGGCAGAAGAGAGTGGTGGAGATAGTGAAAGAGGAATTGGAGAAAAAGACACAAGGGGATTCTAGCTGTGGACCATCTTCCACTATAGGTAGTTTGTCCAATGATAAGATGGATGAGGTTAAATCAGCAACTGCAACTTGTGTTGTGTCACAAAAACCAACCAAAGCATCACAATCACAGCTGGCCAATGAAACTCCATCAAAATCAATACCAAAGGGAAAAAGCCCTCCTGCAAAACCTCCTGTTGATAGGAAGATTGATAACCCTTTGAGAAAACAAAATACGGGATGTATTCGCGTGAAAAAAACTGTTGGTGGAAGATCACTGTCACAAAGTCAAATTGATAGTTTCACTGGATCAGCATTGGATAAGCCTGAACTGGGACAAGCTTTACTAAACCAAGCAAGAGACATTATTTCAACCGGAAATAATCCAATGAGAGCTCTTGAATTAGCTCTTCAAGCAAAGAAATTGTTTGAGAGGGCTGCAGCTTATGGGAAACCAAGTTTGGATTTGGCCATGTGTTTGCATGTTACTGCAGCAATATATTGCAGTTTGGGCCATTTCAATGAAGCAATTCCAAGTATAGAGCGCTCAATTGAGATTCCTGTTATTGAGGAAGGCCAACAACATGCCACTGCTAAATTTGCCGGTCACATGCATCTAGGAGACGTCTATGCTATGCTTGGCCAGCTTGAGAAATCAATTAAGTGCTACACTCAAGGTTTGAAAGTACAAAGGCAGGTTTTGGGAGAAACAGACCCAAGAGTTGGTGAAACTTGCCGGTATGTGGCTGAAGCTAACTTTCAAGCATTGCAATTTGATGAGGCAGAGAGGCTGTGCCAAATTGCCCTTGACATTCACAGAGCGAATGGTTCACCCTCATCTCTTGAAGAGGCAGCTGACAGGAGGCTAATGGGGCTTATATGTGAAGTAAATGGAAAACATGAAGCAGCCTTGGAGCATCTTGTTTTCGCTAGCATGGCAATGGTAGAAAATGGCCAAGATGTGGAAGTGGCATCTGTTGATTGCAACATTGGAGACACATACTTATCCTTGGCTAGATATGATGAGGCCATCTTTGCATATCAGAGAGCATTGACAGTTTACAAGACTCACAAAGGTGAGAATCATCCTGCTGTGGGATCAGTCTTTGTACGTCTGGCTGACTTGTATTGCAGGACATGGAAGATAAAGGAGTCAAAATCATATTGCGAGAGTGCACTTAGAATCTATGAGAATCCCATGCCCGGGGTCCCTGCAGAGGAGATTGCTAGTGGTCTTATGAATGTCTCCGCCATCTATGAGTCAATGAATGAACTAAAACAGGCACTTAAGTTACTTCATAAGGCACTAGAGATACTTAATGAAGCCTCTGGCCAGCAAAACACTATAGCAGGAATTGAAGCTCAGATGGGGGTCATGTACTACATGTTGGGGAACTATATTGAATCTTATAATGCTTTCAAGAATTCCGTGTGGAAGCTGCGTGCTACTGGAGAGAAGAAATCTTCCTTCTTTGGTACTGTTCTTAATCAAATGGGACTTGCTTGTGTGCAATGCCATGCCTTAAGTGAGGCTGCAGAATTATTTGAAGAAGCGAGAGTCGTTTTGGAACAAGAGAATGGACCCTATCACCCTGAAACACTTGGAGTATATGGCAATCTTGCTGGCACGTATGATGCAATTGGAAGGTATCCATCCACACACTGTCCCTTTTCTCTTATTGGTTGTACTCTTTTTAATTTGAAAATCTTATTTCATTACTAAAGTATTCGGCGCCATTTCTAGTTACTATGGCATTATGTCAAGCATGCTAGTATGTTGTTTGTGATGTATATTAGTTTCATAATCAAGTCATGTCAATAATATTTAGTGTTTTAAATTGAGGTCCTGATCGCGGGAATGATTTTAATTACTTGATAAGGAATCTATTGCTCCATTGGTTGAGAGTTATATACTATATTAGATTGCCTAAGAAATGGTTACGTGAAAGTTATTTTCTTGATGCACTTGGACATTCTATTTCAGGCTGGATGAGGCAATTGAAATTCTGGAAAACATTGTGGTAATAAGGGAGGAAAAGCTTGGGACAGCAAATCCTGATGTTGCCGATGAGAAGAGAAGGTTGGACGAGTTGTTGAAGGAAACAGGCAGAGTTCGGAACAGAAAAACCAAGTCACTGGAGATCCTTTTTGATGTCTGATCATGGTGTTATGGCTAGCTAACTAGGACTGAAGGCTCCATCCTATACGGGAATTCTAGAAATGGAACAACGAGCATATATAGAACAGGTCATGACGGTGGTAGTTTATGTGGGTAAAATCTAATGGAATGAATGAAGAGTTCAATAATTATTTGTAGGATGTAATTATTCACCGTATTTGGATATGCACTTGTTTTGTGTATACAACATTAAATTTCCTTGTTTGATTTTACCTTTATGTTTCATTTGTAAGAAAATGAGGAGAGGTTTGAAAGAAAATACAAATAAGAAAAACGCATAAAGTTATCAAAAAATTATTTATTTTTATGTAATATTGAGAGATCGGATAAAAGGGAGAAAATGACCCAAAAATTCTGTAAGATGAAAAAGATGGATAATAATATTTATTTTGTATCCTTTTATTTTATTTTCATTTAATTACATAATGATATTCCTCATTTAAAAAATTATCTTATTGATCTAAAAATTATATATTTATATTTTATTTGAAATACATATACAATAGAAATTAATTTTTAATATTTGATACACATAAAAAATGAAAATTGGTTTTCATTAATAGTCATACATATTATAAACATGTGTAACACTATATATGTTTTCTCAAATCTTCACTTGTCTTCATATTCATTTTCATTTGAGTATTATTCTCTCATGAAATGATGAACTTCATTGATCTAATATGTAATTGATATATTTACTTATAATTTTAATATTATCTAAATGATTTAATAAATTATAACTAGATATTAAAAACTAATTTAAATATATATTTTAATTTTAAAATTTAAATACACTCCATATTCATTTAATATATCATTTTATAATTTTAATATTATCTAGACAGTTTAACAAATTGTAACTTAATAACAAAAACTAATTTGAAATCTATATATTATCTTCAAATTTTAAATACGTCTCATAACATGTTTTTGATATTTTATGTTGAAACTTATGCTTTTAATATAAACTGAAATCATTAATATTTTATTTTTTCAATATGTTATTTTTAATATTTTAAATTATTAATAATTACATAATAATATATCACAATATAAATTATTTATCATAAATATAAAATATAATCTATATATTCAAAATATTTATTTATTATAGATTTTAATTATTATATAATTTATATATTTAGAATTATCTATTATAAACTTTAGTTGTATAAAATAAACATTTATTTTATATA
>JAMLFT010007960.1:0-14218 GCA_026544285.1 Pachyrhizus erosus | reverse complement strand
GTGTTGTTTGGAAATTGTTATCGTATGATTAAATTGTAACTCCCTGGAGTCGTTACGCTATAAGTAAATACTAGCGCGCTATCTTTGGTGTTAATTAATTATAAATAATAATAATAATAATGAAAAAAAAATGGGCGTTACAATTACGGGATTTAAAACTTGGATTAAGGAACCCTAGCCATAGGATGGGACTTTATAAGAGGACCAATTTTTTGTTACATTGCCTTGTTCCCCTCACTTCTTACCTCAAGACTCAACCCCTTCTTCCTCTCCTCTTGTATATTGCGAACCATACAAGCCTCCCTATTACATCTCAAATTAAACTTCCTTTTTTATAAATAAACTTCATTTTTAACTTATTTTATTCAAATATAACTTCCATTAATTGAAGGGAAATATCTAGAAATTCTCTTTTTTTTTAAAAGGTTAAATTGATCTTATTAAAATAATCCATATAGGAAAAATAGTTTGACAAATAGTTCCATGTTTAAGAAATTGTTTATACAAGTTTATCACAAAATTAAATGTACATGGCGTTATAAACTTGAGTGGAAAAATTAAATATACATAATACAATGCAAAGTAAGAGTATAATACACACACTAAGTTATCCATAAGGAGTAATCGTATTAAAGCATCACTGTATTCATTTATAAAGTTGTCACCAGATAACCATAATTAAGAAGTGCCAATATACAAACTAGGATGCAAAAAGAATATAGTTTTTTTAAAATAAATGGATTTACTATGTCCATATACAAAATAATGGCCTAGTTTACTTATAAACAATATTCTAGTTAGAGAAGTAAAAGTAAATCTTATCATATATATCTTGTGAACTATACATCATCGCTTACATTTACATAGATCCCTTTGATGGATCCTCCTCTTTCGAAGTCTCCTCCATCAACTCTAGATCAACAACCATTGTAAGACTTGATCCCTTGGTAGAAGAATATGAGGACGGTTGAGCTAAACTCTAGTTAATAGTATGCCCAAGCAGAAGAAACTTGCACATGGTGTGCCAATCAAAGGGAGGCAAGACTGAGTCTAGGATCACACTAATAGGAGAGAGTGCCTTGACAGTGGGTCCATTTGAGCCTGTCGCCATCGTTGGATAAGAGGAATGGAATCAGATGAAGCTGGAGAGGAACAAGCACACATGTGTAGCCTGGAGTCAAGACTTATGTCAAAATCACAAGGAGGTCAACATTGACCAGCCTTCTATGTGGAGTGTCCTCTAGTGACACAAATGTAAACCAACTGAGTCCTTGAAAGTGTCATCCTCAAAGAGTGGGTCGTGGACCACTGCCCCTTGATGGGTTAGATTGCTAAGCGAAAGATCGATTAGTAGAATCTTGCCATTAGGATTTGATAAAAAATAGGGTGTATGGAGTGAGTCCTTTATCCAATTTGAGTCAAAAATCACATGTACAAAATGCGTACATTCATCCTTATATTTCATCACTACATCCAATTTACTCCACTACTAATCGTATTATAGGCATATAATGCCTCTTGACCCTCCAAGTCACAAAGGTCTTGCATAGCGTATACTCATAATCATTTTCTACTTTTAAGTGACGACTGGGAGTACATACCCTGTCTAACACTCAAATCAAGATACTCTCGACCAATTATGATAAAGACTTGTATTCGTTGGGGAAGCTAAGCTAGTTATGTGAGTCCCTTCGCCCTCACAGTTGTCACAACTTGGCACCTCACACAATCCCCTAAGACTTTCCAAGCTTACAGACATTTCTCAAGTAGCATACTATAGCCAACCCATGCAATATCTAGTCTTAATTTTCACACACACAACTTTATCGTAATGTTCATCAACCACCTCCATCTCCATCATGATCGAGTCTTAGTCAAACATTGGTACTAACACGATGACTTTTCACAAGGCAAAATCTTGCCTTCATCGAGTATCATATCAACAAAGTTATTGTGTCCTCAACACATCATTGCAACATCAAGCTCTTTAGCCTTTAAAAACCATCATTGATTCGATGTCATTTCTCAGGTCATACGACCACAAGCACCTCGATCTCATAATTCATCGACTTTCATGAGACTCGTCGCCCACCAATCATTGCATTTGTATTATCTTGTCCATCCAACGAGTCCATCACGTCCACGTTGTCCACAATTTCAACATAATAATCCTCTCTATTTCCTTAAACAACTAATCAATATCTCGTCTATCGAGACATAATATCATTTCATCCAAGGCGGTCTCATTGACAACAATGGTCCCTCCTTCGTAATAGTTAATTCAGTCATTTGACGACTTTTGGAAGTCATTTCTCTTAATTAACTTATATATCTCCTATTTATTAATTAATTAAAAAATGTGTGCAATAATTTACTGATAATTTAGTTTTAAAGTTCTCTCCTCACAACTCTTCCATTTCTACGAGGCATAATTCTTTGAGCCTTAGAATTATAAATTCATCGAGTCCAATTACTTGTCGTAGTTTTGATTATGTTGAAGAAGAATATTTTGAATATTCAATCTATAGAATTGAAACGTACTAAAATTTTATAGAAAAACCCTTGTATTTGAGGAGATTGAAAATGACTCAATATTTTATTTTTTATATTAAAATTTAGGAATATTTCCCAAGATTTTTGAAAAATGAAGTTACACATTTTTCTTGTCGTATGGTTTTCGTAAATTTATTTGTTCTTGTCTGATTTAAAGTGATTTTGATTAAAATGTTTCCTATATTTAAATAATTGAGTTTTCTAACCAAAAAGAAATTTTCCTTGTCAAAAATCGTTCCCAAAATGTAGTTAAAATTTTAAGTTTTCTGCTTCTAAAAAACGTTCAATTTTTTCTTAAAAATATTCGTTCTTTTTTATTTTTAATCCAAATTGAGTGAAACCTTTTCTCACAATCTTATAATTCAATTTTCGAACCAAATAACAAAATTTCTCATTATGGGTGAATGCAATTAAAATTTTCAAATTCTAGCTTCTAAAAAATGTTCGATTTATGTTAAAAGTGTTTATTCTTCCTCATTTAAAATCTAAATCAAATGAAACTTTTTCTCACACTCTTATAATTTAGTTATCTAACCAAATTACCAAATTTCACGTTCAAATTCATTGCCAATTAATATAGTTTGAAAATTTTCTTCTTAGCTTGATTAAATTCAAAATAAAGAGTTTTTCATATTTTTAAAACATCTAAACTCCTTTCCTTTTATTCCTATTTGTATTTTCTCAACTCTCAATGTTCCTAGGTGTTAAAAATTTATTTTTTAAATACCAAACTCATTTACAACATTTAATTACAGAAATACAACTTGTTGAAACAAAATTTCCGTTTTATATGAAATCCTTCCAAAAACATATTTATAACTTTTTATTCCTTGCTAAAAAATTTACGAAATTTTTCCCAACCATTCCGCATATAGTATAGGTCTCTTTTCAAGAATTTCTTTGTCCAGTTTAGGTGTTGTCCAATTCCAAATAAATTTTTAAAGTGTTGGTTACCTTACAAAATATTTTTCCAGCAAGCACAACAAAGTTTGTTATCCAAAAGTGGTTCCAATTATTTCCTCGTCTTTCCCACTTATTTTAATTGTCTTAAGGCTTTAAAATACAGTTTAGCATCCCTCATTTAAGTCCAAAAATTCATCCAACCCTCAATTTTAAATGAAATGCATTTAAATGTTGAATACACCTCTATTTTTTGCTATAAAAACAAAGGAGATTTCGGCCACCATTCCACACCAATAAATCACATTTAAAGCGACAAAACAACCATTATCCAACCACACATTTATCACAAAATTATTGCACACACTTCTATATAAATATAGACAATCAAAGCTCAAAATAAGAATTTCATAAATGGAAACAAACATTGCAGCAAAACAATTTAGTAAAGTTGTCATAAAAATTAGTTTAGTAAAGTTGTCATAAAAATCAATTTTCAAGCATCTAAAAATCAATAATCAAAGAGTTATCTTAAGGGCATCTTTTCCTTTATCAAATAAGAAGAAAAATGACTAGAAACAATGAGAAAAACTTCTTATCTAGGTGAAGTCCTACTATTTTTCAACTGCCAAACTTGACGAAAATGACACCTCCAACACTAGCAACCAACAACTACCTTTCTCCTTCCAACAACTAGTACAAAGTTTGTTGAGGCTTGAAATACTTAAGAGGAAAGGAAGAAAGGTGGGTTTGGAGGTCTATAAATAAGGGAACAAGCCAAATGCAATAGGAAAATTATGTTACACAAGAGAATGATGCTGGAGGCATGAAGGAGGCTAAGGAGGGACAGTTGTATAGTGGGTCCTTCTATAGGACCCACATTAGGTCTAGGGTGTCTAATTGTGTTAATTAAAACCCTTAATTAATCCTTAAGCAAGTCAACCACCTTAAGCGAGTTTAATTAGCTTGGTTCTAATCTAATTAGGCTCTTAAAACACTAATATTTTTTGTCTTAGTTTAAATTAAAATAAGTTAAGTTAATCTAATTCTTTTTACCATCAAGTATTTATGATATACCATTAATGAGTTTACTAGAGTCAATATTAACATTTTCTATTTATTTTTCAGAATTTGAAATTTCTTTTTATTTTTCTCTCTTTTATTTTTTATACCATTTTATGATGCTTGTTCATCACTAAATCACTTGAAATATTTATTTCTTTGACTATATTTTATTTATTTCAAATTTTTGTTAATTATTATTCCTCAGCTAATTATGAAATAAAAATATTAATTATTTTAAATTATTGAATTTCCTATCCTTTAAAATTGGGGATGTTACACTCCCACTTGTCTACATCGGCTGCTAAAAGAAGAACATTAGGAGAGGCAGTGTAACGCCCCTTTTTATTCATTTAATTTTAAGAAATTTTTGCTAGATATTTTATTTCAAGTAAATTTTTAAACTAGGCTTGCAAGGGATTACAATTTGGAAGAAACATAAAACTTCATACATATCCCTTTAACCTAAATTTGTTTGAAACATGCTTACTTTAATATATAGATCAGGTCAAAGTATAAGTATAATTATTACATTCTAGAATATATTAGCAAATAAAATAAAAGATAAAATCTAAGATAGTCTTCCATATTTAATAGATCTAGTCAAATCCTTCAAAAGGATCTTCTTTTGCAGGAGATTCTTCTCTTTTGTCTTGATCGCCTGCTCGAACTAAACTTATAGAAGATTGTGGGTGGGGAGGAGTACGATCATGTTGATGTGTTACAGGAACACTTGTGAATCTGGGTGGTGGGGTCTGGGATAGTATTATTGGAATATCTATATGGTGGAACTACCTTGAGATTATGATGTTGGAAGTTCTAAAGGCGAACCTGACATAGCCCATAAAGGTATCATCTCCATGAATCCTATCATGTGTCCATCTCCCTTCTAGAGGTATTATTGACACGTGAAACAGGGGTTGAAATTCTTCTGTCATTTGTATCTAAAATGTGGGGATTGTAGGGGTGAGTCATCTATCCTTAGGCAAACATATACATATATAGATCATTCCTAACTATCGTAAACTTTCATCTCACCGTGATGTGCCTAATCAAGCTTTCTACTCAATTTAGGACCCTTCGTAGCCTCCAATACTACTAACTCTGAGAGGACTTATATGAGTATGTCAATAGTATTAGTCCAAGTTTGCATTTCGGGTTGATGATCCAAAGCACATATCTTGTCTAGCACTGATTGAGGATACTTTCAACCAGATCTTGGTAATGCTCCACTTTGTCAAGGATGCCAAGCAAGTTCTTTCACACCCTCTTCACTCTAAGCGGTCTACAACTTGACACCTTATCTTATCCCAAGGTTTCACTAGAGCTTGCGTACATTCCTCAGGTACCTTTTATGGTAAACCCTTGCAATCTTCAGTCTTATTTTTCTCTCATTAGGGTTTTTGACCCATTTTACCTCCCTTATTTAATCTATCAACTTTTTCTTGGTACTAACATTTGGTTTCAAAATATCTTTGGATAACATCCTTCTTCCATTCTTATTTTGCAATTATTCTATAAATATAATTGTTTGAGAGTTTCTCAGTTCATCTTCTATCCTAGGGTTATTTTTGTAATTTATTATCTCTTAGGGACAATAATCATTATTATGTATCCCTCTACTAGCAATAGAGGTAGTAAATCTCACTTCTACTATCAATTCAACACATATATAATATACGAAATCAAAGTCTCAATCAAAATAACATCAATCAAATAATATATCATAAAGATAAGGCAGGAATAAAATAGTAATTTTCTTAAGACTCTTACACTTGCTATTTAAATTTATCTTTCTTCTTATTCAGTTTTAATTCTAATTTAGTTAGCTAATGAATATTTCTAATCAATGTGAAACTTAACTGAATATTATTTCATTAATTAAAAGAATAATTTCTAAATAGGTAAAAGGGTAAAATGGTCTTTTACAATTTTACTTTCAAAAATTTCTTCCTACATATATATACCTACATTAAAGATGTTTATCCAAAAAGATATTGAATCTCATTTTGAAGTTAGATTGGATAATTTTTCTATAACGGGGTATTTTAGTAATTTTCTCAAAAAAGGGGTATTTTAGTCATTTCATAAAAAATTACTTTTAAGGATTCCTTATCATATTTCTGACTTTGTAAATGTCATAAAAATACATAATATTATTAGGGAATACTTAGGCTATCTTTTCCTAAATTTAGAATGACCAAAACAGTAGAGATTTTTAATTTATTAATATAGGGATATTTTGGTCATTTTTAGATACAAGGTCATTTTCTAAGGATTTTTATCATTTTTCTGACCCTAGGAATGATATAATTACTTTAGGTTCATATATAGAATATTCTAACTACATTTCCCTAATTTATAATAACAAAATAGTTAAAATTTTAAAATTTTCTAACTAGGGGTATTTTGGTAAATTTATAAAAATTTTCTTCTTATTCACTTTATATCAAATTGATTTTTAGTTTCTACCATTAGTGTATTCAAGATATCTCTTGTAAAAATTTTATAAATTCAAAATAAGATAAAGAATAATAATTTCAAATTTTTGACTTAGGAGTATTTTGGTAATTTTCATCCCTAGGGATAAAATGATCATTTGACCATCATCTTCTTCCTGAAAGGTTTCAAAACTTTTGGTTTGGCTCAAAACCAATTTGAACATACCATTTCCTCTTCATTTTCTCCTTTTGGGTTTGTTTGGTATGATTCGAATCATGTAAAGTTGACATTAATTACCTAACACTAGATTTTCCTAGATTTTAAGCAAAATTTAAAGCACATAATGGAAACAAAATCGTGACTTTTGTTCTTGTTTGATTTTCCATTTCCTTAAATTTTAGGTAGTTTTATGTCTAGAATCGTTCAAATATCAACAACAAAGTGTAACTAACTTACAATTTCATCAGAAAATCGCCTAAACATGTCAAATTGATTTGTTTCAATTTCAAAATTTTGGGATTTTAGGTTCGAATTTTTATTAGAGAATTCTTTTCACCTCAGGACGTTAAACTTATAGAAATTCAAATTTAAACAATCTATAATGATTCTAATAATCAAATTCAAAGGAAAAATGACTCCTCCTACTTGAATTTCTAATTTTTGGCGAGTGGTTCAGGCTTTCCTAACGAAGCTCCAACGCACAAGCGAAATCGTGATCCCTTCTTTCTTTGTTCAATTGAATGGAACCAGGAGGAGGCTCAGATTGAGGCAAAGCTATTCGTGTAATGAATGAAGGATTTTAGGGTTAAATTCGGGGCGAGTTTGATCAAACCAATGCTTCAATTTTTTCCTTCTTCTTCAATTCAATTCGATTTTTATAGGAAACTCCCATCCCTTGCTTCATGCCTAAGTAATCTGTAGGTCATAGGTGAGTCGTTTGGTACAAAAGTAGGGTGGCAGAAGCATAAGACAATGCGTAGGTGGGAGGGTGCTCGAGGTTTAAGCTGAGTGAGCAACTTCATTGGCGGCAATATGTTTTTAATGTTAGCTCATGTATTTTTAATTTGCATAAGTTTTCAGCAATGGACCTAGCGTTCAAATGACATACCCTACTTCCTAACTTCCTCTTTGACCTTAGTGTGCCTCTCTTCAAATCCGTCCCACACCCATTTTATATTTCATGTTTTATTTTGCTTATTTATTCCAACTTTATGCCTCTTATGTAGAACGGTCTGTTTTTATGCTACCCATAATGGGTAGCTTAATTGGTCGAAATCGGGCCTCCCTCTTCCTAACGTTGGGTTTGAATCCGCCCAACTTTATTTTTTTATTTCCTTTCCTTTTCTTATTTTCTTTTTTGATTTTATTTTTCTTTTTCTTTTTTGTTTTAATTTTAAACAATTATATTTTTTATTTCTAATTTTTTTTTCAAAAATCCTATAAATTAGCATATATTTCTCTTCTTCTATTCTTATATTTTCTTTCATCAAATATTTATTTTATTTGATAAATTTATTTTATTTATCTAAATATTTATTTATCTATTTAAAAGTTATCCTTAATTCCTAAAAATTTAGATTTTGTTTCTCTTAATTTTTATTCTCATTTCATCTATAATATCAAAAATCTATTTTCTATTTTTTAAAATTGAATTATTTCCATCGGTTTATATTATTATTTATTTTAAACCTAACTAATTAAAATATCTATTTCTTTCTTAATATTATTTACTAGAAAATATTCTCTCATAAAATTTTAAAATTTTAAACCTTATCTTGAAGCTAAAATATTTAAATGAAGAAAGATAAATTTTCTAATTTAAACTTATAATTTTACTATATAAAAAATAGGATGTTATAGGCAGCTGTTGGTTTGTGGTTTGGGGCACCACTTTCCTCTTCATTTTTCTACAAAATATTTGTAGGCATAGCACAAGGACTAAGACTTTCTTGCACTCAACTCTTACTCATTAGCCCTTCAACTTGCTTTTGTATCTCTTTAGTTTTATCAGGGTTACTTCTATATGCAGGTCTATTTGGAAGGCTAGCTCTAAGAATTAGATCAATTTGGTGTTCTATTCCCCTTATAGGTGGTAACCCTATAGGAATATCTTTGGGGAAGACATCCTTAAATTCTTCCAGGAGTTGCTCAAAAGGCTCACTTAATTTTGGTTGACTACTAAAACTAAGTGGAGAAGGAATACATAAATATAAGGGTTTCTTGGCTTGGAGTGATTTCTTTACCTGATGTGGAGTTTCCAAAATACCCTTGGCCTTTAAAGACATTACCTTATTTTTGTCCTTGGACTTCTTGCCTTGGACATGGGATCCTATGGAGATCCCTTTTACTTGTTCCCTCTTTTTCTTCATTTTAGTTTGGTCACCATTAACTTCTTTGGGGTTTAGAGTTTTAGAGCTATTTTCTACCCTTGGTGCCTAAAAGAATAAACATTAGTTAGGCCATTAAATTCTACATTTTTATCATACTCCTAAGGCCTTCCTAAAAAGATATGGGTTGCTTCCATAGGGACTACATCACAACATACATTATCCCTACAAGTCCCCATGGAATAAGTAAGTAGGACTTGCTTATCAATTACAAGTTCACCCTTTTCACTTAGCCATTGAAGTTTGTATGACTTAGGGTGAGGAGTCATTGGAAGAGATAATTTGGAAGGAACCAACCATACATCCTACTATTAATAAATCACCCTCCTTAGGTGAGTGAATAACTTCACTACTACCTTCACTAGAGGTTTCACTTAAGTCCAATGAAGACTCGCTCTCAATGCTTCCATTCTCCTTGAGAATCATGGCCCTTTTGTTAGGGCACTGGGAAGTAATATGGCATTTTCCAAGGCACTTAAAGCATTTAATGTCTCTTGACCTAGTGGGCGTGGGGGAATCTTTAATTACAACCTTGCCCTCCTTGGGCTTAAAAGAATTAGAAACTAAACCACTATTTACTTGTTTTACAACTTCTTTGTTTAAGGAGGACATGCCTTCCTTCTTCAAGCTTGTTCTTCCACTTGAAGTCCAACTCTTTATTGTTTCCATTATTCCTTCTAATTTGTTGCTTCACTTTCAATGCCTTGTGAAACAAGTCATGAAGGTTAGTGTAAGATTGCAATTCTACTATGCCTTGAATTTCCCTATTGAGCGCATTTAGGAATCTAGCCATGGTGGCTTCTTGGGGCTCATCTACTTTAGCCCTTATAAGATATAGCTCCAATTCTTTAAAATATTCATCTACACTCTTAGACCCTTGATAAAGCCTTTGTAACCTATTATGCATGTCTCTAACATAACTTGAGGGAACAAATCTTCCCCTCATTTTTCTTTTAAGGTCTTCCCAATTCCTTTCACCTATCTTTCTTCCTCTCCTTACCTCATCTTGGGGTTGGTTCCACTAACTCAATACATAACTCTCAAAGGTAAAGGTAGCCAATTTTAATTGTTTTTGGTCACTCAAGTGATGGTAATTAAAAACTTGATCACATTTCATCTGCCATTCTAAATAGACCTCTACACTAGATGACCCTTGAAATTTAGGCAAGTTAATCTTGGGATCCTCTTCCCTTTCCCTATATGCATCATACCTAATACGTTCATTATCTCTATGATTTTCCATTGGTCTAGGTGAATGCCTAGGTTGCCTCTCATCAAACCTATTTTTTGGTCTATTCCTCTTATTTCCTCATGATCCATGTAATAATTATCACTCAAATGAGAAGATGAAGAAGAATGTTTTTCTTGTGTTTTTGCAAACTCATCCATTATATGGCTCATTTCTCTAAGAGTCCTTTCTAACTTTTGCTCATTTGCTAATTGCATGGGATGCATTTGTTTCATCAAATTGGCCATCAATTTGGCTGATTTTGGTGATAGAACATCACTATTACTACTTTGTGCCATGCCTACAAAACAAGCAAATGGTTAGATCAAAATTTGCAATTACACTTGAAATGACCATTCAATTTTTTTATTTTTATTTTGGTCAATTACAACTTGAACACCTCTCAATATTTTTAGGTGCTCACTCTAAAAACTTTTCCAAAAACACTAATTTCAACACTTTTCTCTTGTTGGAAAATTTCACTCCCTAGTTATCCCTTTGAATGCTAACAAATAGTTCAAAGATCCTTGATCAATGTGATGCACCCTTGTTTAAGGTAGGGCCTTCAAATCCTTTTTCCAAGAACTTCAAAAGATGTGAGCTCAAAGATAAAACAAGGAGTTAAAGAAAGACAAACAGCAAATGCTAAGAAGAAAGTACTACTCAAAGTGATGAATAAGGTAAGACAAATTGGATAGGATGAAGAGACTCAAAAATTTCAAAAAGTACACAAAGGAAGGAGGTGTAAAGACAACTCAAGGAACACTAAGCATGCATACAAATTGAATGAAAGCTAGTTTAGAAACTCAAAACATGCACACAATTTTGAAAGACACATGATTGTTCAAGAAAAACTCAACAATATGCCATACAAGATTTGTTAAAGAAACTTTTAAGTACAAAAAGGAACTCAAGGCATGTTATAACAAAAGGAAGAAAGCCTATGATCAAACAATAATATTGCAAAAACACTTATCAAACAAAAATCAAGGACTTAAACAAGTTTTAATGCCTCAAAGTTTATCATACAAAATTCAGCAAGTATGATAATGAATTTAGCTCACTACACCACAAATGTAAGTGTGATAAGTCTTGATTTAAAACACAGCAAGCATGTAAATGATGTACTTTGAATGCAAGCCAAACGAGTGAGCTAATGAAGTCAAAATTAACAACTAGTGCCTCAAATATAATATTTACAAACTCTTAAATTGTTTTGTTCTTTTCTTTTCTCTTTTGTTTTTGTTTTTGAATACTCTGTCTTGGTACAGTCGAATCCTTGCAAGCTTACTTTTCAATGTTTTGTTGAAAGAATTTTGGAGAAAGAAGAAGAGGCAACAAGACTTCCAATGTTTGATTGCAAATTGAGGCAAAAACTCAAGTTCTTCAACCATAATTTTAAATGTAAGTGCAAATATAATAGACAATTGTTTTTGAAAAGAGTTTTTTTTTTTTTTGTTCCAAGTAACATGACAACTCAAGGTAAGCAGTTTTTAATAAAAAGGGAATTTAAGAACTACAAGAAGAACTTCTAAGAATAGAATTTAAGATTAAACACAAACAAAAAATATAGATTATAGGAAAGTAAACAACACCAAGAGAATTGAGCCAAAACTTAAATAGAAGGAAAGAAGAACAACACAATAAGGTACAACCAAAGAGAAGAAAGCTCAAACATAAAGTGGAGATACTAACCTTTTGGAGAGTTTTAATCTAGGATTAAATTTTTATCTCCAAAGTAAAGGTATTGGTCATTGTTGTAGTTCATAATTTCTCCACAGCATAGGTAAGGTTCTTAGTTCATAGGTACTTCCAAAAGAAAAGGTTTGAATTTGAAGTCCAATGTGTTTAATCAAGAAGTTAATGGATCGGATTCTTGTTTTAATCAATTGGAGAAGAATACTTAAGCCAAAAGACGTAAAACGCAACAAGCTAATGGAACTAGCAACTTGAACAAGGAATAAGAACACTTAACAAAGCTTTAGCACGAATAGAAATACTTCATACACTAAGCATGTTATGATGGATTGAAGAAATAATAAACATGCAATAAAGTGCTAGATACTTGAATTAATTCAAGAACAATTAAACCAAAACATATGAACATGACAATACATATTTTAAAGGAATTAAGAATGAACAATATGAATTTGAACAATAATTTTAACACCTAACTAGATTTGAAGCAATCCTTAAGAGATTAAAGATGACTCTGATACCAAATGTTGCATTCCCATGGATCATGCTTCAATCATCTTTAAAAACTTGCTCCAGACTCTCCAAGACAACAATGGTTATGGAGGAAAAAGGAGGAAATTGCCACTTCTTCCTAAGAAGAAGATAAGGTAAGGAAATCTGCCACAAGCCTTTCACAAGAGCTTGATAAGGATAAAAAATACTACTAGTTAGAATTCTAGAGAGAATTCTCTAAATCCCAACAAAATGAAGATTTCATTCCATTCAAAATTGTGTCCTACAAGGGAGGGGGGAGCCTTTATTTATAGGCATCTAGGCTCCTACCTAAAGCTTGAGCTAGGCGATCTGGGACTTGGCTCCAACACATCATTCCAAACAATGTGGGGTGCAAATTTTGAGAGAAGCAAGCTCCTTCTCTACTCGTGGCAAGCAGGTTGGGCTTTCTTCAAAAAAAGACAACCCACTCTAACCTAAAGCCCACAATCCCAATAAAGGCCAAGCCCACCCAAGCCGAATTAAGCCCAATCAAGCCTAAATTCTATTGGGCCTAAATATAAGCCCTAAACAAATACAATTTACTCAAACAACCTACACTACTAATGGCCCATTATACAAGGCCCAAAATCATTCCTAAACTATAAAGGCCCAATCAATAGAGGACTAAGCTTCTCTTCAAGTCTACTTCTTATTGCTCTAGTCCATGGGCCTTGAGGAGCCCAATCCTTTAATGGAGAAGCTAGGAATGTATCACATGGCGGCGACACAGTTTTTTGGTCGAGGAGGACGAAGGCGCATGACATGGGTTTGCATATGTGGCGAGTTCCTATTCGTTGGCGGAGTTGCGAAATTAATAATAACATAAATATTATTACACGTGTTTGGTTATCACCGAACGCGCTATGGCACAGTGGTTAAGAAGCTTGGTATCAGGCACTAGGTCCCGCCCTCGAGTCCTGCTTGGGGAATTTTCCCTTTTATGTTTGTAATTGCTTTACGTTTCGCGCTTTAACATTTGTTTTTATTGAGACATCTCATAACTACCCATGTGGGTAACTTAGTTGGTCCGCCTGCTCTCTCTCCTTTCTCTTGCCTTGGGGACATGCGTTTGACCCCGCCCCCTCCCCTTTCTTCTCCCAGCGTCCTCTTCTTCTTTTCTTCTTCTTTTTTCTTTTCTTTTTATGTTTTATTAATTTTTCTAATGTCTATTTTTAGTTTTCTTTCATTTTCTATTTTATCTTTTTAAAATTCAAAAAAATTTCCTATAATTCATTTTATATTTTCTTCTGCTGAATTTAAATTTCCTTTGTTATAAAACTATTTATCTTGATTAAATTAATTAATTTATTTTATCTAAATATAATTATTTACTTATTTATTTAATTCCAAAAATTTAACTTCTAAATATTATTTTATGATTCTAATTCTGATTCTTTCTATTTTTATTCTTTTC
>JAMLFT010007959.1:0-14219 GCA_026544285.1 Pachyrhizus erosus | reverse complement strand
TTTGCTAAATAGTAAATAATTTCCTATTCCTAAGCTAACAACGTTATTTATTTATGAAATAATAATATTTTTATTAACTAGAGAAATAGGATGTCAACACTTGAATTTGTTTAAGTGAATACTAATAATGCACAAATATTCAAATCTTGAATTAAGACCTTTACATTTAAACATCCAAGCTTCATATGTTTAATAATATACCTAACCTGAACTATGTTTAATAAAATACTTGACCTGAACTATGAAGTTGCAAGGTATGCAAAATGAAAAATGCTATATCATAGAGGAGTTGAAATATATTTCAGCCCATTACAATAATGACACCTATCAATAATTTTATCATAAAATATTTAATTAATTCAACATTTTATAATTCAATTTCTTTCCAAAATTATCCTTTTTCACATGATTAGTTGACCACACCTACTCTTTGTCTTATACATTCACACAAACGAACATGCTAACGAGGTAGAAGATGATAACCCTCCAAAATGTAGGCATCGATAAAATGAAGGATCTTCGGTGAAGCAAGACTTGGCTCCATGTTGTTGACAGCCATATCATTTGTCCTTTATTGGCACGACCACGTCACTAATCCCATGACCCTTTCACCCTTTTGAGATCTCACCTATACTTCCTAGGCACGGTTCCTTCTCCCCTTTAAATTCAAAATCTAATTTAATTCATGTAAAAATAATGCAAAACCTTTATTCAATTTTTTGGGACAAAGTTGTATTTAAATTTTACTTAATTATTTTGTAAATTTGAATCGTGCATAGCAAGAATATTCAATTACATAAGAGTTGCAGTAAAGGTTGTACGATTTTTAACTAATTACTTTGAAACTATAATGATAAATTTTTTTAAAAAAAGGGTGACTATCAAATTCTTTTAATGGAAAATTTGTAATACCACACATTAACCCATGTTTCATTAGTTCTCTTGGTATTGTCACATGTTGATCCAACTTCATTTCAATTGTGCTTTACCACTATCGTCTTCATTCTTTTTCACATGTCCATGTCAATGTGCATTTGGGAAACCAAATTTCCTATAATTTTAACTTAAAAATATCTACGTGTTATAGTATAATGTGAAAATAAAGTCTCACATTGGATAGAATGAACAAATTAAGAAACATATAAGTAAGACAAACCTTGAAATTTAAAGCCATAAGGTTTTTTGTTAAAGATGTTGTCAAGTTCACTTGTATCATTTACTTGTAACCAGTTGGTGAAGTTCTCCTCTTACCCTCTTGTTTGCACAACACCTTATTCATCCCCATCATTTGGTCAACCAAGCATTTCTCATTCAAAATTCTTAGTAAATAGTCACTAATCTAATTGTGATTAGGGAATAGAATAATGATTGTACACTTCTTGTTAATTATCATAACATACACCAAAAGTCTAACCCATGATTAATTAACATGATGTTAGAAAAAAAAATACGTGGTTGAACTATAAGTTCCTAAAACATCTATGATTTTGATGATAACAAATGAATAACATAATTTGATAAGTACTAATAATTTATGAGTATGCTGACATGAATATATCTTAAAGCAATAGAAAGGTAATATCTCTTAATGCAAATATATGGTATAAATGCAAAGTAAGTCAAGCATCCTTAGTGTTAAAACAATGGATATGTCTAGATGATATTTTAGTAAATATATGTCCAACAAGTTCTCATGAAAACTATACATCACTAACGTATGATTTGAAAACATGGCATGAACCCACAAACGTCCTTAAGCAACTTCATACTTGTTTTCTACTTACACTTTTATTTAGTTTGATCACTCTTAATTACTTTGAGTGCCTAGGATAGATTATATAACAATTTATTTATATTGTTGTCCAATGTGTTTTTTAATATTTAGATTCAAATAAGCATTAATGAAAAATAACAGGCATGATAAAGATAAGTAGACTTCCATACCAAAGGACCATTAAGCTCTAAAGTCTATCATCAAAGAAAAAGATTGAAGTAGGAATGTTTAGAAGATTAGTTGATCTACCAAAGCTCAAAAGGCCAAAAAAGGAAAAGAAAAAAGGATAAGTGTTTTCTCTCTCCTCTAACAATAGCTAAACTCCTACAATATAAAGATGCGAAGAAGAGTCATCTATTTAATGCACAAATAGAATGGGAAGAAGAAAGAAGAACATTGAGTCACAATAGACACCCTTCATCTCTACCTACAAATACAAGTGTATGAAGACTTTGAAGGAGTTAATGATATATGAACATTTGAACAAACTTGAGTTTTAGCTCTCATATTATTAAATCTTTTCTTGAGATATTGCTTTGTAATTTCCTAATATCCTTAAATCTGATAAGTTGTAATATGTGTTATAACTTTCATATCCTCATTATGTAAGTAATTTTGTATGTTGTAAAGATTTGAGAACACCGATAATGACTTAATGTTAAAAAAATACTTACGATAACTTAATCAAGTGATTAAGAGTTCTAACCAAAAGTGGCAATGAAAAACTACTTAGGTTGGGAAGCTAGAAATGGCTTTGAGAATACTAGTGTATAGCTAAGAGTTGCAAATTCATTACTCATGTTGTAAACAAATTTTTGTTTTGTGGAATCCCTCGAGTTAAGGAAGAACTAGATGTAGTTTAAAAGTTGGAGTGAACTAGTATAATAAGCTTTTCGATGTTGTGCTTATCCTTCACAATTTATATGCTTGTTTTTGTGAAATCTTTTTTCATTCATTTGACATGTCTTTTGTAAAGTTTTACAAAAATGCTTGTGAGAATCTCACACACATTATTCAACCCTTCCTTCTAGTATGTTTTCTAAATCTTTAGACAATATCAAAACTAGGCCTCTAAGGGTGATGCAAAATCTTGTAGCATTTTTATAACACCTCTTTTTATTCTTTTAATTTTTAAGAAATTTTATTTGGGTAATTTTATCACTAGTAAATTTTAACTCTAAACTCATTAGGGGAATTACAATTTGATGGAACATAGCATTTGACATATATCTATTCAACTTGAATTCATCTAAAACATGCTCAATTTAATATACAAATCAAAAAAAGTATAAGTATAATTATTATTACATTCCCATAATGTCTCAATAGATAAAACAAACATAAAATCTAAGATAGTCTTCCATTTTCATTTCATTTGGTCAAATCCTTTAGAAGGATCCTCTTCCTCTGAGGAATCTCTTCTTCTTTCTAGATCGTCTGCTCTAATTGAACCCATGGGAGATTGTGAGTATGGAGAAGTCCGAGTATGTTGTCGTGTTGCAGGAACACTAGTGAATCTAGTTGGTGGGGTTTGAGATAGAATCACAGGTATATCTATGTGATGAAACTGCTATGGGATTATGATGTTGATAGGCCTAAAGGTGAACCTAACATAGCCCATAAATGTATCATCTTCCTGAATTCTATCATAAGTTCATCTCCCTTCTAGAGGTATTATTGACGGGTGAAACATGGGTTGAAATTCTTTTGTCATCTGTATTTGGAAAAATGTGGGGTTTGAGATAGAGGGTTTCTAGCTAATGTAGACTCTCATCTCACCGTGACCTGCCTAATTAGGGATTCTACTCGATTTAGGGCCCTTCACAGCCTCCAATATTACTAACTTCGAGAAGACTTACAGAGCGTGTCAATAATAATCCAAATTTTCAATTTTAGGTTGACGATCAGGAGTACATATCCTACCTGGTATTAGGTCCAAGATACTCTCAACAAAATCTTGGTAATGCTCCGCTTTGTTTGGGAGACCAAGCCGGTTCTTTGACACCCTTTTCACTCTAAGCGGTTCACAACTTGACACCTTATCTACCCCAAAGGTCTCACTAAAGCCTATATACATTCCTTAGGTACCTTTTGTGGTCAACCTTTGCACCTTCCATTTTTATTTCTCACTTGCTTGGGTTTTCAACCCCAATCTACCTTCCTTATTTCATCTAACAACTCTACCTTGATACTGATGACATGTTTCGAGATATATATGGATAACATCCATCTTTGATCTTTATTTGTTATCATTCTATCAATGTCATTATTGTGTGAGAATTTCTCAGTTCATCTTTTATCCTAGGGTTATTTTTGTTATTTACCGTCTCATAGAGACAATTATCATGAATATATAACCTCTATTAACAATAGAGGTAGTGGATCACATTTTTACTAAAAATTCATTACATATTCAACATAGGAAATTAAAACCATAATCATTGACCACATTAATCAAACAATATATCATAAAAGATGACAAGGATAAAATGGTCATTTTATAAAATTTATCCTTTAAGGATTCCCTATCACATTTCTAATCATTATAAATGTAGTAAAAAACATAATCTCATTAGGTAATACTTAGACTATCTTTTCCTGAATTTAAAATAACTAAATAGTAAAGAATTTTAATTTATTAGGATAAGGGTATTTTGGTCATTTTAACGTAAAAATTTATTTTCTAATGATTTTCAAACTTTAAGAATGACATAATTATTTTAGGTCCACACATAGAATGTTTTGACAATATTTCACCTAATTTCTTTTTACTAATAAAATAGTTAAAATTTCAAATTTTCATACTAGGGATATTTTGGTAATTTTATAAAAAATTTCTTCTCTTTTTACTTATTCTAACTAAAGTTTTGTGAATAAAACAAATATATTATTTTTGTTATATATTTATTTATTCTTTTTTTTTCTATTTGCACCCCTTTGTTACTATTCACACCCCCTTGTTTACTTTTTGTTACCCCACTTCTACTAGACTCACCCCTCCTCGTGTCTTCTTCTTCCTCGAGCTCATTCTTCTCTTCTCCTATTCGTTGTTTTCTTTTTTCTCTTCACTCTCTCCCTGACCCTCATCCTCGTTCAATGTTCTTCCTTCCTTGACTCTATCACTTCTATTTCTTCCTTTGAGATGGCAAAATAACCAAAAATGAAATATTCCACTACCCAGCTTAAATTTTCATTTTTCTTCTACCAATTTCATTCATTTATCTTCAATTTTTCTCTTTATATAACTAATTCCATTTGTTACCAATTAAGGAAGAAATCCCAATCACTAATAAGGTAAAAATCAGAAATGATTCACGACAAGCAACCATGGCAGCCTAGAGGAATTCGAAAATTTGAATTCGTTGTTCCCATAATGAATTTGATCAATAACAATACATAAATGATATAGATGAACTCAGGAACATTTTTGTACAAAAAAATTGGAAGACAAATGACTCCTTCTACTTCTTTGAAGTTTTTCTAGCGACGACTTTGAGTTTTCCAGCAAGGCTCCAATAATTGAGTAAAATCGTGAATCTTTTGACATTTCTTCAAATTTCTTTAGCAAAATAGTAGTATGAATGATTTCAAAGCTTACTAGATTAAAATGAGGCACAGAAAGTGAGGATTCGAAGAGGATGTTCACCGTTTTTCCTCCTTCGATTGCAACTCGTATACGCTTTATAGGCATCCTCTACCCCTTTCTTCACGTCTAAGCAATTCGTAGGTCATGGGCAAAGGCGACAAATTGTAGAGGTATGGAATAGAGTAAAATGGCAGTGCGGCGCCATCGCAAGGTGAAGGTCTCAAGAGGAAAAAGTTATGTAAGCAGCCTTCATGGCGGTCGATGATTTGGAGGAAGGCTTAAGTATGTTTAATTTGTAATAACAATCAGTGATGGACCCAATGGTAAAATGGCAATCCCTACTTCCTATACTTACCTTCGAATCCCATGTTTCGCGCTTCGAATTCATCCCACACCCGTTTTGTTCATTTGGCATTTTAATTTTTATTTAACCCAACACTTTACTCTTTTATATTAGATGGGTCGCTACACTACTACCCAAAACGGGTAGCTTAGTTGCATGCTCACTTCTCTTCTTCTCCTACTCTACAGGGCTTGGGTTTGACCCCGCCCTACACCCTTTACATTTTCTTTTCTTTTTCTTCTTTTATTTTTCTTATGATTTTTTTGTTTTTAAGTTTTAATAATTATATTTTTTATTTCTAAATTTTTCACAAAAAATCCTATAAACTAACACATATTTTTATTTTACTAGTTTTATATTTCTTTCCACTAAAATATTTATTTATTGATTAAATTTATTTATTTTATTAAAAACATTTATTTATTTATATTTAATTCCTAAAATTTTATTTTTAATTCCTGAAAATTTATATTCGGACTTCCTAAATTTTATTCTTTTCTTCTTTTATTTTTCTTTTATCTGAACATCAAAATCTATTTTTAAAATTGGTTTATATTATTATCTTAAGTTGAATTTTAATGAATTTTAACTAATTAAAACTCTTTTTCTCTCTCTCTCTCTTTCTTTATCTATAAATATTATCTTTTAGACAATATTCTCTCATAGAAACTAAAATTCTAAATCCTATTTTAAATTAAGAAAGACAAGTTTTCTTGTTTAAAATTTATAATTTCATTATATCAAAAATAGGATGTTACAATTTTTCTTGAATTTTCTAGATCTATGAATTCTTCTTGCTTCCATTCCTTTAAAAAGTGGATTGAGACTAGAAATGGATTCGCCACTTGGAGCTAACTCTAACATAAGATTGATGAAGCTCTGTCAAAAGGATACATCCTTGTTACGGAACAAAGAAGGTTACTCTATAGAATATAAAGAGAAAAACTATTACTTTCATAATGTGAAAAACTTCAAAATTCAATTATGAGTAATATTGACTTTCGTTTTACTTTTGAGTCATTTATAATCCAAAATTCTAAGTCAAAGTGAAACTAGACTAGCCTCCTAAGCAAGCTAAGTGGTGTCACATGGACAAGAGCCCAAAAAGAATAGACATTTGGGCTTTTAGGCCCCAATGAGTACAAGGCCAAAAATCAAATTCCTATGATACATGGACCCAGAATACAAAGTCCAACAAAATTCCTATTTTACTTGACCAAAATACAAGGCCCACAAAACCTATTCTAAAGAGCCAAGCCTCAAGGCCCAACCACTCTATGTACATATATGATGGGCTTTGGCCCAAGATAAACCCAGTAGAAAACCCAATGGACTTGGGTTTCGAATGACCCAGAAGAAGCCCAAGACTCATCTCCAAGAGTCTCTTCCTTGACCTTGTCAAGGATACCTCCAACTTCAAGTCATCAAGAGCCTCCTCCTCTCTTGATAACCCTTTATCAAGATCATTTACAAAATAAGGAGACAAATTAGTGATAGTAAAATTGTTACTAATTGCATAATCAAGAGGCAAGTTAATTTTGTAAGCATTATCATTAGTCATCTCAAGAACTTGAAAAGGATTGTCGCCTTTGGATTGGAGTTTGGATTTTCTTTAAGAAGGAAACCTATCCTTTCTCAAATAAACCCAGACCATATCTCCAAGCTCAAATATAATTTATTTCCTTCCATTATTGGTCTTCTTGTCATGCTACTCCATTTTTTTTCTCTATCTAAACTTTGACCTTTTCATGTAAGCTTTTGACAAAATAAGCTCTAGCCAGACCATTAGAATTAAGAATGGAAGATATGCTAGGTGAAGGTAATAAATCAAGGGGGTTAAGGGATTAAAACCATAGACCACCACAAAAGGAGAACAAGATGTAGTGGAATTAACCACCTTATTGTAAGCAAACTCAATATGAGGCAAGCAATCCTCCCAAGATTTCAAATTACTCTTTATCATGCATTTGAATAGTTGACCAAGAGTCCTATTTACCATCTCAAGTTAATTAGTTTAAGGATGACATGTGGTAGAAAATATCAATCTACTACCCAATTTACCCCACAATGTCCTCCAAAAGTAGCTTCAAAACTTGGTACCCCTATCGAACACAATTGTCTTTGGCACACCACGAAGTCTCACTACTTTCCTAAAGAAGAGATCAACTACATGACATGCATCATCATGTTTATGGCAAGACATAAAATGTGCCATTTTTTAAAACCTATCGACCATAACAAAAATGTAGTCCTTTCCTCTCTTGGACCTAGACAACCCAAACACAAAATCCATAGAAAGATTGGTCCAAGGTGAAGAAGGGATGGGTAATGGATTGTGTAAACCATGGTGCATCAATTTTAATTGCCCTTATGATAAACAATACATCTTTTTCAAAAATTGACAAAATTTGCTTCATCTTAGGCCAATAGAAATGCTCACACAACACATGTAATGTTTTATCCAATCCAAAATGACCCATAAGAACCCCTTCATGAGCTTCTCTAATCAAGCACTCTCTTACAGAACTTTGAGGCAAACACAATCTCTTCCTTTTGAACAAAAAATCCATCTTACCTAAAGGACTCTAAGTAGGTACCTTTTTCACACATCTCAAAAATCTTAGACAAGTCACCATCTTTTGAATACACTTCCCTTATATGATTAAACCTACGCAAACTAGATTCCATCTTAAAAATGAGGGCATACCTCCTAGATAAGGCATCTGCCATAATATTTTTTTTTCCTTACTTGTGTTTGATTACATAAGGAAATCACTCCTAGTATTCTACTCATTTGGCATCCCTCTTATTAAGCTTACCTTGACTATTCAAATGTTTAAGGAATTCATGATCACTATGTATCAGAAACTCCTTAGGCAAAATATAAAATTGACATGTCTGCAAAGCCCAAATAAGAGCATAAAGCTCTATATGATAGGTAGAATAACTCAAAGAGGCACCCTTCAACTTTTCACTAAAATAAGCAGTGAGGTGACCTTCTTGAAGCAAAACAACTCCTATTCTAACATTTGAAGCATCACATTCAACTTCAAAAGACTTTTGGAAATTTGGTAATGCTAGAATAGGTGCTTGAATCAACTTTTGTTTTTTTAGTTTTTGAAAACCTTTGTCTTGAGCTTCCCCCCATTAGAAACTCACATTTTTCTGTGCCAATTCATTAAGAGGGGATGCTATAATGCTAAAGTCTTTGACAAACCACCTATAGAAACTAGTCAACCCATGAAAACTCCTCACATCACTTATATTTTGAGGAGTTGGCCAATCTCAAATGGCTTTCACCTTTTCTTCATCCATACAAAATCCTTTAGCACTAACAATAAACTTGAGAAAGATCACATGATCAACACAAAAGGTACAAGTCTCTTAGTTTGCATACAACTTCTCTTCCTTCAACGCATTCAAAATGTTCCTCACATGATTTAGGTGGTCCTCAAGAGACACACTATAAACAAGTATGTCATCAAAGTACACCACCAAAAATTTACCAATGAAATGTCTCAACACGTGGATCATTAGATGCATAAATTTACTAGGGGCATTAGTTAGCCTAAACAGCATGACTAACCATTCATACAATCCAAACTTTGTCTTAAATGTCATTTTCCACTCGTCTCCCTCTTTCAAGCACATTTGATGGTATTTGCTTTTCAAGTTAATATATTAAAAGAGATATGCACCATGAAGCTTGTCAAGTATATCATCAAGCCTAGGAATAAGATGATGATACTTCACAGTTATCTTATTAACGACCTATAGTCTATGCACATCCTCCAAGATCCATCTTTCTTTGGAACTAGGATTATATGCATAACACATGTACTAAGGCTCTCTCTCACCCATCCTTTATCCATTAACCCTTCCATTTTTTTTTAATTTCCTTGGTTTACTCCAAATTACTTCTATAAGCAACTGTATTAAGTAGACTTGCACCCGGAATCAAGTCTATCTAGTGTTCAATGCCTCTCACAAGTGGGAGTCCTACAAGAATGTCTTTGGCAAAGACATCCACAAACTCCATCAAGATGCTCTCAAAACTCTTATTCGAAATACTACTAGCAGAAAAAACATAAGGGATAAGGCATACACAAATACATGGGTTGCCTAGTTAGCATAACTCTTTTTACCTCTTTAAGAGTAGCACGCAAAGCCTTTACTTCCACTCGCTTCACCTTCACTTTGCCCTTCCCTTCCTTCTTCTTTCTCTCCTACATTTTGGATCCAACTTGGCCCTCTTCTCTTGCTCCCTATTTTTCTTCATTTTTGCCTAGTCTAAAATTACCATTTTGTGAGTTAGTGGCTTGAGCCACCTTATGTCCTTTATGCACAAAAGAATAGATATTAGTTACACCATTAAAAGCTACATTCCTATCAAATTGACATGGAAAACCTAATCAAACATGCATAGCCTCTAGAGGAACCACATCACACATGACATCATCATAGTAAGATCAAATGGAAAAAGATAATAAAACTTGCTTGTTCACAATAAGCTCACCATTCTCACTTAGCCATTGAAGCTTATATGGCTTAGGATAATATGTCACATTCAAATCAAGTTTCTCAACTAATTTAGTGCTAGCCACATTGGTGCAGCTTCCACCATCTATGATCAAGGAGCAAATGTGCCCACTAATCAAACAATGTGTATGAAAAATGTTCTCATGTTGAGTATCATCACATTTAAAACATACGGAACCCATCATCTGTCTAATCATTAAAAGATCACCTTCCTAAAGAGAGTGAAGTGCATCACTCTCATCTTCATTATAGATGATGGAAATTAAGAAAATCTCAATAAAGACAAAGGCCTAAAGGCAATGGAGGAACTTCAAGGACCAATGACAAGGGGCCAAGCAAAAAAGGATAAAATGGGATCTAGAGAACATAGTTGCCATCCTATTTAAAAGTAGGATCAATTTGAATTTATAAGAATCCATGATGATTAATTGCATACATTTGGAAGATGTGAGTTTTGATGGATTTAATTAAAAGTTATGTTAATTTAATTATTTTCAATAAAAGGCCATGTTGGTTGTTACTAGTTTTTAGGTTTTATTTAGCATCAGAACTTGTTTTATTTAGTTTAATAATGTTTTGAGCCTCTTAGTATGCAACCCAATTGACCATTTAGGGGCTGAACAAATTAAAACCCTTGTAATCAGATTATGATGACAATTTTGGGAAATAATAAAATTGGAGGCTAAACACTCTTGTTTAAGCATGTGACTCTAGGGTTCTTGAGTGAGCCCATTATCCTTGATCTTATCAAGAGGCCAATAATCTTGTGGTGATCATTCCTTCTTGACTTATTAATCTTTGATTGTGGCGTCATCTTCACTTTTTTCAGTTTCCAAATTCGTGTTTTATTTTCTATAAAATTCATCAGTTTTCTTACGTCCATATCTCACGTTTTATTGATTCTTTTTTAATGATTCTTGAGCCTATCTTGTGTTTCAAAATGTGATCTTTCACCTCGTTTTTAAATAATTGAATTCTAAGTTTTGTAGCCTGAGATATAAGGGTACTTTCATTGAGGATGAGTTTTAAGATTTTTTGGTTTATGCTTAATTTCCTAATCATTTTTAGGTCTGATAATCCAACTCAAGGTCATGTAGTGCTGCAAGCTGTAACATCCTATTTTTCTAAATTAATAAAAATATTATTGTTTCAAATATAAATAAACTAGTTAGCTAGATAATAGAAATTAATCTAGCAAATTAAGGAATATTAAAAATAAAATCCAATATACACTTAACAAGTAAATAAAATAAATAAAATATATGAAAAGACATAGAATTAGGAATTTAAAAATCAAGTAAAATAAAACAGGAATAGGAGAATAAATAAATAAAGAAAAGAAAATTTTTCTAGATTTTTCTTAATAAATAAATAAATATTACCCCTACGTTCAACTGTACTCATTATTTCTTGTTTTCTTATTCATATCTCCGTCAAAAGTCCTAATTACCCTAATATTTGTAAACTTGATTGTCAATAAGGATTCTTTAAAGAAAGACATGTCAATAACCAAAACATCTTTGTGTTACTAATCTCTTGTGTATTTGTTGATAATGTTTAAAGAATCTTTTCAATAATAGTCAAACAACAAAATATATATTTATCTATCAAGAAGCAAATGGATCGATGAGTCTTCATAAATGAAAGAGATCCCCCTAAGCCAAAGATAGAACTAATGATGGCCAAATAAGAGTCTTCGAATCAGAAGATTCTAGGGATCTAGTACCTAGAAGACTTGATCGACAGAAGTAAGGATGAGTAAACAGATTGAGAGTGAAATCAAGAATGGAGAAATGCAATGGGTTGACTATAGTAGGTACCTGAGGTATGTATGCAGGTTGTGGAAGTCCTTGGGGGTGTTTACGCACCAAGTATGTGAACTGCCAGAATTAAGGAGTCACAATGTCGGCTTGGTAATCCTGACAAAGCAGAGCATTACCAAGGTCAGTAGAGAGTATCTAAGCCATGTACCAACTTGAGATATGTACTCCTGACTGTCAGCCAAAAATGTTGTAACCTATGGAATTGCTAATACGATTGCATAAGTCCTCTGGTGAAAAGGAGTAAATGAGGCAGCAAGGGATCCCTATAGTCAATAGAAATTTATTTAGGATACGATGAGGTAAAATATATGTACATGCATATGTGTGTAATTTATATATGATTAATCTAGAGCCTCAGTAGTATATAATAAAACTTGAGAATAGAAGATTCACTCCTACACTAACCATTTCAAGAGACGACGCTGAAGAGTTTCACCTTCTGTTCCATTTGTCAGTTGCTCCTTTATGTGAGCGATAGACCAGAGACCCACTATATCATTTATATACCTATACCGGATATATGTGTTTTACTTTCTTCCATGCAGCTCCCTTGTCTCCCACTTCCTACGGGGAGATTGATCTCCTGATCGTCTTGACTCAGGTGGAACTTCCGAGGGTTTCTGTGTCACCTCCCGGTTTCCCTTCTCAACCTAGAAGAAGACGACCACGTAATTCCTCCACTGGCCATGCTAGGTTCAGGATAACTCGACCTGCTCCTAATATTGACCTATGAGAGGAAGAGAAGCCTTCAGAAGACCTGGAGGATAATGCTTAATCTTTTTCTTATGTTACCAATAATATATTATATCAGTTTTTGTGTAATATGAGTGAACAACTGTCATATTTTGAGATATTTTGTAATGAAAGCTACAAATCTAAAATGTAACCCAAAAACTTTTACTTAATCAAAGTTAGTAGTTTTTATGTATTTTAAAGTAATGCAAAAGTAGTCGTTACAATAATGGTATCAGAGCAGTTCATCCTACTAGGACTTAGGTATGGACTCATTTGGGAGTTAGAAACTTATAAGACATGGATTAATTGTTAGAATATTCTTTGAATCTAACCATAAAGCTATATCTCAGGCACAAAATGGCAGGAAGACCCACTAACCCAAACACCCAAAACCTTTTAGAAAGGATCACTCAGTTGCTAGAGCATATGACTAGGGAAAGGGAAGAGGAGCCCGCTGAATACAAAGGATTGACAGTATTCAGAAGAAATAATCCACCAAGATTCAATGGATCTTTTAACCCCGAGGGAGCTCAGAACTGGATTACTGACATAGAAAAGATTTTCACAACAATGTCATGCTTAGAGGAACATAGGGTCAACTTTGCTACCTTTATGTTTACGGGCTAGGCAGAAAATTGGTGAAAGACAAAACCTACCTTGCCTAGAATAGATAATGTAATACCTTGGGAAGCCTTTAGAAAGAAATTTCTAGAAAAATATTTCCTAGCCGATTACCGACAAAAGAAAGCTAGGGAATTTCTAGAGTTAAAACAAGGGAACATGTGAGATTATGCCGCTAAGTTTGATGCTCTACTCAAATATTGGCCCTATTTTGGAGTAGATGGGGTGGCCATCTACTCACGGTTTGAGAATGGATTAAGAGCAGATATTAAACAAGCAGTAGGATATCTTTAAATTACCGATTTCCCTACTTTAGTTAGTAAGTGTAGAATTTACGAGGAAGACTGTAGGGCTCGACAAGCCCAATGGAGGTCAGGAGGTCCATCAAGGAATCTCAGAAGGACTTTTAGTCAACCTTCCAGAAAACCCTATCAAAATCCAAACATATGCTCCCTAGAACTCAAAGTGTAGGAAGTTCCGCCCCCGTCACAATAGGAACCACAATACGATGTTTTAAGTGTGGAGGACCACACTTTCAAAAGGAATGTCCTCAGATTCCTACTTGTCAAAATTATGGCAAAATATGACATTTAAAAACCAACTGCTGGTCACTCAAGAAAGAAGCTCTGAGTGCTACCAAACCTTTCAAGAGTTTAGTAAATCAAGGTGCAGAGAAATCGCCAGCATCTCGAAGGATATTCACCATGAGTGGATCGGAAGCAGAAAAGTCGGATGATCTCATTCGTGGTAAGTGTCTGATAACTAATAAACTCGTTAATGTACTATATGATTCGGGCG
>JAMLFT010007958.1:0-14222 GCA_026544285.1 Pachyrhizus erosus | reverse complement strand
TAGAAAATTAAAATTATTAAAAAATAAAATATCATTTTAATCTTTTAAATTTTTTTATATTTTTCATTTTGATCTTTTATATTTTAAAAATATTATGTTAATATTTTATGTTTTAAAATTTTTAATTTCATTATTTATATTATTTATAAAAGACTCATTTTATTCCTTAATAAATCTTTTTAAAAACATAAAAAATAAATTTAAAATTTTTAAAACATTAAAAACCAAAATAAAAAAAATATAAAAACATAATAAATAAAATATATTTTAACTAATATTAAAAGAAATTAATCTCCAAAATAAATCTTCAATATGTTAAAGAATCAGTTTCTAAATCAGTAAATTTTTATTTTCAAGTTATTCAATGCAATTACCTGTTGAAATTAATGATTTTCATTCCCAGTACTTGTATAACAAATTTAATCCAAATCAACACATATACTAATTTGGTTAACCAACTAGAATTGCATATACCAAACAGTTAAGAGTTAAGAAATAGGTTCTACACAGTAAGAGACATATAAGCCAAAGAGAGGTTGACATTCAGATTCAATTTGGATACATCACTTATAAGAAAATAAAGAAAATTTAAAAAGTAAAATAAACATTTATGCACCAAAATATCAACCAATGTGCATGGGATTACTTAGAGACACTACACTGTGTAACAGGCACCAACATCACACATACACTACACTGACCTAATATTTCCATGCTAGGCATCGACATTACATAAACATCACATTTTTTTTACCAACATTACTTACACACCACATCAGGTTATAACTATTATTACAAAACATTTTTTTCTACTATGATATTAATATGAAGTTTCTACCATAAAAAAATAGTGAAGAGTTTTCGTCAAAAATTATAAAGATAACTGTTTATTTAGTGATTTAGATAAGTGAGATATTATAAAATAATTTATTTTATGTTATATTAATTTAATGTTTGTTAAACCAACATAATATGATAAATTTATTCTATGTTAATTGTTAATGTAATGTTTATTTTAAATATGATAATTTTTTTTTTAATTTGCCTTTATCAATATTTAAAATGGACAAAAATTATACTTATGTATACTTTTAAAATTAAAAAAATAACTATATATTTTTTTAAAAAAATTAGTTTAAATTATAAATTTTATAATTTAAAAAATTAAATAATAAAAATTAAATTTATGATAAAATATATTTTAAATTTTTCTAAAATTATTAATGTTCAAATTAGGTCTTTCTAAAAACTTTCGTATTATTTTGATTCCTTTAAATTTAAAATGTGTTATTTTTTTGTCCTTATTGTGTTTTAGATAACACTTTTATATAAGAAAAAAAATTATTTTAGATAGTTTTTAGGATTAAAAGTGATACATTTCATAATTAGAAAAAATAAAATAATATGAAAATTTTTAGAGGAACCTAATCTGAACATTTATAATTTAGAAGGTACTTAAAACATATTTTACCTTTAAATTTATTTTTTAAAAAATATTTGTAATTTTAACTAAAAGGATAATTTTATCATTTGAACACAATGTATATCATATCTTATTATTATCTAGACCTTGTTGAACATGAAATATTATAACATAATGTCATCTAGTTTGCTATTTGATGTATGATAAATATTAAATATAATTAAAGTTTATTATATTGTTATCCTATATTATTTTCATTTATCTTATCATGATCATCAAACAAATTCTAAGTGTATATAAGGTGGATATTTTCAACATTTATGCACAAAAAAGCACCAAACACCTGATTAGTAAGTTAGGTTTAAGTCCTTAATTGGATCTTTATTTAAAATTAGTTTTAGTTCCTATAAGATGATTTTAATTTTTGCATTTTTTATAATTAGTAAATTCCATCTCTTTTTATGGAATTTAGAATACTTGAATGAGTGACAAAAGTCATTGTCCCTCATAGCTTTGTGGTTTAGGAATATCATTTGAAGCCATCAGAATGTAAGCTCAAGTGTAACATTAAATACAAAAAGGGCGAAGAATAAAATTTATCAATTATTATTAATATTTAGACTAAAATTATTGTTTTTAAATATAGAAATTAAGACTAATTTTAACTGCAAAATAGAAGACCTAATTAGAATTTTACTAATTGAGAATATATTAACTGGGAAGGGAGGAGGGTTTGTATTTCTTTCTTAAAACAATCATTTAAAAACAAATAAAATGTAGTTATTACATAGTAATATTGGAATCTATGATACTTGTGTTGATAAGTTCAAAGCAAAATCAGCACGTATATAGATGATTTGTGAAATTGAATAAGATATCGTGTGAGATATGTGACGTTTCAAGAATCCAGTTCTGTCATAGTTTAAGCCTAAACTCCAATTGATAAATTTGAAACAATATAAAAAGAAATAAGGAAGCATTTGTATTACTAGGTATGGATTAAACAAACAGAAAGAATATGATGACAAAGATGTGAACTATGTATTGGGTTGTACAGCAAGAAAAGTGTCCCATAATCTATGCTTAAAGAGATTTATTTATGCTCTAATGCTATGCTTTGATTTTAGATACATATCTTTCCCATCCAAATCAAACAACTTCTACTTCGTTAGTTCCTTTTTAAATGCTTTACGGATTTTGAGTATAATTGTTTTATCGTTTGGTTGCACTTTGTTTAATTTCAAACAAATGTAAGCAAAAAAAATGCTGAGAATCATTGTTAAGATTATGGCAGGGTGACATATAAAATTACTCGCGTCTTCCTTTAACATGGTAAGTTTTTATCCAAAAATGATTTATGACATTAGTGCCATTGTATTCGAATGATTTACAAATTTGTCACTTGCTATTATTTTAATAAAAAGAATAAATTTTAGATCCCCTCCCATGTTTTTTAAATAAAGTTGAATTTTAACAAATGATGGGTGCATCTCTTTACTATTCATATTCAAAACTAAATGACTGTGAGAAGAATTATTAAAGATATAAAGGTGAAATATCAATTTGTTTTCTAAAAATAGTATTTTTTTTTAGTTTTTGAGATAGTTTTTAATTTTGATCTTTTAAAAATAATTTTGACAGTTCAATGACTTATATTTTATTAAAAAATCTAACATGACACTCACATTGTTAATAAATTGTATCTTAAATCTTTATCTATTCAAAATAATTAATTATGTTAAACTAATTAATAATAGACATAAATATATAGTTTGATAAAAAAAATTATACATAATTATTCTGTTAAATTCTTTGATAATGTAATAAGTTAATAGAATGTCAAAATTATTGTTATGACATAATTTAAAGTAAAATGTAATATAAAACTGACTTAAATCTATTTTAATACTATTTTTCGTCACAATTTCTATTTAAGTCTAAATCTATTCATGTGGGGTTACTTAACAGCTCAATTAAGCTTTTGGGATAAATGCAAAGGAATAGTCCCGTTTAGCAATTTCTTATTTCTTCCTGCTTCTTTCGTATTTTGCTAGACGCTGGAAAGTAGTCATTAATGCTTGTTATCCCAAACAACGACCAAAGCAAAATAGCCAAGTTCATTTTGGTTTTATAAGCAAAAATGAGACACTTTATTGATAGGTTACAAAGTATGTTATCATCAGAACATCATTTACTACAGCTAGTACACACCTTATGCAACAATAACTAATTCAAACTCCAAAGCTCCTGGTTTTTGGAGCCTTATGAAACTATGACTTAAATTAGCTAGGAGTTCTTTGCTTAACCAAAAACATTAACAAAAGGGAGCAACTAAATTGTATAGACCAACTTTGCTTGCTGCACTAGCTACACTGAAATTGCCATGAACATCATCTATGTTCCACAGACCATCCCACAACATTTCTTCAGCTGAGGTCTCTGGTGCAGAATAGGCAGAAAAGTTGCTATTGAGAATAGAGTACAGGTATCCTTGCTCTTCTGTGGTGTTTTGCTGCATGTTGGCCACTTCTTGTCTGGATTGAGATATATAAGGTGTTCTATGGTTGTTGTCCTCAAGCAAGGCCATGATGCTTTTCATGTCAAAGTTGAATTGCAGTTGTTGTTGTGCCTGCTGCTGCTGCAACTGTTGTTGTTGCTGGTGAAATTGCTGCTTCCTCAGGAGTCTATTTCTAGCCTTCTCTGCTGCCTCAGAGGGACTTTTTGCTTTTTTCTTGAAATGCGTCCTCCAATAATTTTTTATCTCATTGTCAGTTCTCCCTGGCAAGCTCCTTGCAATTGTTGACCACCTGAAGTTTTTGGTTTAGCAATCAAAGCCTTGGAATAAATATGTTGCCAATTATAGGGACATGCAAGTTCAAGAGAACGAGAATATAAATTTTACCTGTTTCCCCACCTAGCATGCAACTCTAGAATTATGCTCTCTTCTTGTGGTGTTATCTGTCCCCTCTTGAGGTCTGGTCTCAGATAATTCACCCATCTCAATCTGCAGCTCTTTCCATTTCTTTTAAGTCCTGCCAATGAACAAAACAATAATACATAATTAATCACTTGGATACATAATCACTTGACCATAACACTAATCATAATAATACATACTTAATCACTTGGCCTTAATATTAAGGAAAAATGATTAATATAGAATGAAAAAAGCGACAAAGGGAAGACTATCCGGACCACGAGAAATTATTGAATGATCTGAAATTACAATGACTCTGGTCTATCTTTATGTGATATGTAATTGAGTTTTGTTAATTCTTTCTTGTAAATTACAAAACTCAACTACGTATCACGTATAGATTAGCAGAGACTGAAGATACATTAGATCGTATTATAATTTCTCCCAGACCAAAGTATAATTTTCAAAATGAAGAAGTACACATGAATGTAGCCACTATGAAGAGTAGAAGTTGAAAATAATTTCACTTGTTTTGTTGCTATAGTATGGTTGTCACTAATAAATGTGAAATCCAATCATATCTATTAAGAAACAAAACAGTAGAAAAATTTTGGTGATTGTTACCTGCAAGCCTAGCAACAGAGTTCCATCTACCTTCACCATGCAGCCTGACATACTCATAAAGCAACCTGTCCTCTTCAGCAGTCCAAGGTCCCTTCCTCCATAGCTCCTCCTCCATCACACCCCGACCCATATGGCCTGCCATAACTTCTCCCCAATACATGCAATAAGGCTTCAAAGTTCAAGTTTGGATAAAATCTTTTCTTCCAATTTGTTTGACTGATTTGGGTCTAGTGTTTGTTGTATATTTTGTGTCTAGTGGAGCATATTTATACCTGCAGTTTTGCCCTCAACTTGATTCTATCGGTCAATCAAAGGTCACTTTCTTAACATCTTATGATCTCTATCCATCTTACTGTTTAAGGTACTACGGGTAACACTTTTTTGAAAAATAAAAATAAACAAACCAAAGGGACCAAGTAACATTAAAATTGTTGCATGTTTGTCCATCAAGCGCGAATTGACCAAAATACCTATACCCTCTCTCTGTATTATTTACATTTGGTTAATATTTAATGTTGATCTTGCCCTTATGATTGGTCGCACTTCAAAGCAAAATCCACATTCTCCCCAGGCAAATTTTGTGTCAATGAAGGGGATTAGGAGATTAAGATCAATCAATAATGGAATAACATGTTATTTTAACCAAAGGACATATTTGGAAATTCAATAACGTGTTATGCTATTAGGTGACATGACTAAGGATCTAAAATAAAATAAATTATATTATTAAGGTTGATGCCAAAAAGAGACAAGAGAAAGAGAAATTTGGTTGCCTGAGGACACCTGTAAATTAGGGTCATTGCACCTGGACACAACTACAACTTAAGAGGCATATTCCAAAGGATGTCACATAAAATATATTGGTGGGCATTTTAAAAATTTAAAATTACAAGAGGACTAATGGGCTTTCCCCAGCTGTTGGGTTTACTTACTTACTTCTCAAGGGGACTATAATGTCTAAAATTTCATTAAATTATAATATTGTTGGATACCATTTTGAGTATTTTGTGATCTTTAAATATTAAAGCCTATCATACCGTGTACGTCATTAAGGTGACAGGTGTTGTCTTGTGAGTTGTGATCATATTTTTGGAAAGATGGTGCTGGTGAACTGTTGGAGGCATGGAGTCTTTGATTTTATAATAAACAATTGATTGATTTTATATAAATCCGAGATCTTCATGCAGTGACAAGAGAATGTTAATTTTTCTTTTCCTTTTTATAATAAACAATCAATTTATTAAAGTGTTTGTTTTTTTCTCGAAGATTTCTATTTTATTTTATTAGTTTGTGAAATTAAAAAGTTTTGTCTTCTTTGTCTTTCTTCTTTTTTATACTCTTTTATTATTATTGTTGCAATCCTATTAACCTTTTTTTGTCACATTTACAAAGGAAATCCCCTAAAAATTCCTAAGTACCTATTATAAGTAAAACACTATGCCTTAAGATAGGGTAAGGTAGTGTTGCAAAAGTGTGATTGGATCTTCTGCTGTTTAAAAGGTAATAATGATGATGTGTAATTTGTATCTCAATGGATCATATTTAGTGAGTTGCCCTTATATTGTCTGTTGTTATAACATAAATTTTTTTCATTATTTTTTACATTTGTATACACTTCTTAAGCAGGAGACGATCTCCATCCCTCAAATATACGATTAAATAAAAACATAAGAAATATTATTTCTCTTGTTTTTATATAACATTAATTAAAATAAAATAAAACAAAACAAAAGAGATACAAGTGGTTGCATACATTTATAGTTGTTGCTTAAGTGTGTATCTGTGTTCATGTTTGAGACGAGAAGATATCAAGTTTTCCGCATCAAAAACTTAAAAAAAAAAAAACAAAAAACTAGAAGCTATGCTATATAGTTTCTTCACAAACGTAATTATTCACATCCAACGAGCACCTCAATGCGCAAGTAAACATGCAGTAAAGGTAGAGATCAACGTGATTATTAGATTGTTTAGTTTTCAAATTATAAATGCAAAATATTTATTGATTTTCTGGGTAACCAATCACCCATCACCTTGCTTAAAATATCCAAGCTGAATTCCACACTCGAATGTGTTAATATGATTATGAGATTATTTACATTTGTATTAAATTAAGGCTTTTTAATATACATTTCTCAACAAATAGTATAAATTTTCATCATCTTGATTTTAAGTTAATTATAAAGAGTTTTATAATTGAAAATATATTTTATATTGTAATCTCTAAATTTAATCCATAATTTATAATTTTTAAATTTGATATAAATTTTATCTTTCCAACTTCAATTAACATACAAGTTATTTTTACCAAAACATAACCTAATTTTCTTTGCGAAACTATAAGCTAACGAATGATAGGCGATGGCTAATGAGGATTATTATTTTCTTTTTTGTTACTGATGTGGCACATTAAGTTTTTACAATTTTATTTTTCTGTTATCTTGTCAGGGTAAGTTCTCTTTCTATATTACAGTTGTTTTATAAACATTATAAAAATGGGAATTTTTTAGAAGCAGGAGAGAGAGATTACTTTTTTGGACTGATCAATCCAATATTTGAATTGGTTAATTATTATCATCAAAAGTCATTAATTGATTGATCTATGAAAAAAATAAGATTTTACAGGAGTTGTACAAACAAAATCATCTTAAAATATCTAATTTTATTAATAATTATCAATTAACCTTCTTGCACTTGATCTTTGTTCTAATTCCAGACCTAATGAACAATAAGAGAATAAATTAGAAAGAAAAGGATTCTCATAACTTGAAATAATTCTGCTTATCATTTAAAGAGGAAGGATTAGTAATTGATTAAATAATTGAGATTTAATTAAAATAGAAAGTTAAAAAAAAATGTAAAAATAAGTTTAAAATCATAATCTTATATCTCTTAATTTGTTAAAATTTTTGTTCATATTTAATGTTTGTTATCTTATTCATTATATTAAGATTGATTACACTTCAAATCAATTTCACATAAAATAAAAATCTTAAATTATTTGATTTAATATAATTTAAGTTATTTGGAAACATAACCGGTCTATAAGATATAATATTTCAAATCTATGATATTATGTAGGATAAACTTGTATAATCATATTTTACGCATAATTAACTTCGAAAATGAAATCTAAAATAAAATCAAATTGGCTTGGGCAGTCAATTTTTGCACACTAATTGCAACTGTGCACTGGAATTTCATACAGGCCACTTACAATTAATCATCGATCTTGTGTCGTTTTCTCATTGTTTAATAGCAAACATGCAACACAATAAAATAAAAAATGAAAACAATAATTAGAAAATTAATTTTGGAAAAAAGAAAAGAAATCTTGAACGCCACTTGATAACCCCATAAATCTTCCCACTTCCTTTTATTTAATTAATTGCATAACTAAATCTGGTAGATTCTACAAGTAATCCGTGTGTAGTAATAGTATGAAACTAAAGTAAAATCTCTGAATTATTATTTTTTTCTGATGATAACTCTTTGACATATATACGACCAAACTAAAGTAAATATATATGATGAATCAAAATTTTATGCTAATTCAAACTTTAAACAGTTTCAAAAGGATGGCTACATGTATACCAGTTCTACTAAAACAAGTAGTTTAACAGCTAGAGTGTATGTGCACTAAAAATAAGTAATATTAATTTAAAAGAAAAGGTGAGAGAGGATCACATGTGATTCCTTGTGCTGTTAATAATTTTATATGCATATATTCAATGTTTTGTTCCTTTTGGGTGTCTTTTCAAAATAGATTATGATCAAGGTTTTAGGATGTTGTGGGGTCGCGTTACGAGTAATTAAATTAAACTAATTTGTCTTTCGGCTTAAATTGTTTAAAACATGGATAGAGTGATGTTCTGGCATGCCTAGTGTTTCTAGAAAACAATTTCTTAATAAGAAACTATGAAAACTTAATTTGAGCTTTACTGAAATGAAGTTTAAAATCATGTCATTTTTTGATGAGTAGTATGTGAATTCTTCCATCATCAACTCAACGCTAACTAGACCGAGTTAACTCCACGACACAACCCACTAAAATTTACTTGATATTTATGTTGAGTTGGATTCTCACTAAAGTGCATGAAGCCAATAATTAAATGTTTTAGCTAGCTTTTAGTTGATTACATAGGTGATAGTACAGAAGATGTTAATTATATGATTGTATCCGCACAGAAGATTTTCTTGAATGGAAAATCATCGGTGGATATGGGAATTCTTTGAGTTGCTTCTTTTACTTGAATATTTTTTCACAAGATACGCTTGAAGAAGATCCATATATATTGCATATCATGTCTGAATTTGATCTTGGTGTTTCAGATTTGGTAAGATCAAGCCAAGTCTTCTAATGTAAATTTAAACAAAGTAAGAGATCCATTATAATAATTCAAGATATATGATAACAGGGAAAGTAAATCATAAATCCTTCTCTCTCTCTCTCTTTTTTTTTTTTCATATTTTTGCAACCAATGAAAAATAGATCAGATGTCACTTGAGGATAGATAAGAGACAACTAGATAATAATTACAAAACTAGTTAAACTTAAGTACGGATTGAATATGCATATACTTCTTAGGGAGAGCACAAGACACTTGATTTTAAAACAAATTATCCATTCGTTAAACAAAGAAAATTATCAAGTTTGTGTTGTTAAATTTATTCTATTTCAATAAGATATTTTAATATTATGTCTGAAATAAGATTCAAATCTTTACGCTTTTTAACACAAGATTTTGAATCTTGTGTATCTACTATTTCACCACCAAGACATCTTGAATAGATAATTTATTTTAAAATTATGATATGAGAGTTTTTTCTTATGAATTCACTTTCGTATTATTTTTATTAGTCTTTATTTAATATGTTTAACGCTTTTAGTAAAGGAAAAATTATAACAAATTAGGAAAGAAAGGTTACAATCTCTTAATTTTCTTCTCAATCTAAGACAATAACGACAATAATTACCACGAAAATAATAACAATAATGATAACAATGATCACAGATACCATGACAACGAATATTAACTTAAATTAAAATTCAATATTTTACACTTATGAAATATATCATATTAATATTTAAATATTGTTAATATTTTTTTCATCTAAATCATATAAAATATGTATTTCCATTATCTACTTTAAATAAACTACCACTCTTCTTATTCTCTTGATTGTTGTTTTGACAATCTTTTTATTTTAATTCGGTTGTTATTTTTTTTTACTCTCGTCGTTCTCTTTTATAAACAAAAAAATTATTTTCACATATTAAAAAAATCGATTAATAACTTTGAAACTTACTAATTCCATAATTTTTTTTAAATTATTTTTGTTATTTAAGGGATCCTTAGGAACTAGTTCATAAATGAGAAGGTAACAGAAAGTTGTTGAAAATACAAAAATAATTAAATTAAGAATATTTTAAAAAAATATCATTAAATGAAGTAAAAGTAGTTAAATTTTATTTATATTTAACAAAAAAAAAATTTAATTAATTTTTTACTTATAAAAAATGACAAAAAGAATATGTTGTAAGTGTGAATTATTCACTGAATCATAATACACAAACACCTTTCTCTAGCTTACATGTTAAATATATAAATAAATTTTGAAAATATGGTACAATTTGAATACTATTATGAAATTTGAGTTTTTTTTTTAGATTAGCTTATTTGTAAATTTCAATATTATGCTAATGGTGTTGCTTATTACCAAGGTTTAATACCTCATTTTAGTGCTCGTGGAATTCAAATGTTAGAAAGCATTTAAATTCATGATTACTCTACACATTTGGTAGCTTTCTTATAAATACGTAAGTATTTCTTATGATTTTCAAGAATTTCATTTACAATATTTTATGTGTCATTGCTTAAAGCAATTTTTATAAGTTTAGTTTACTTATATTTCTTTCTTTGAAATAACTACTAAGTTTAGTTTAAATATGCTTTTTATTTTCATAATATATTATTTTTTTATTTTGATTCTTATAAAATTATTATTTTTAAAATGATTCTTGAAAATTTTCTTATTTGGTTTCAACTTTTGTTATTTTTGTTTTTGTCCTTATAATATTTTTTTATTTTTGTTCTTGTAATTTTTAAATTCTTTACTTTTAGTCCTTATCAAATATTTTTCGAAGTGACTAATTCAAAATGAAAAAAATATTATAGAGATTAAAACAAAAGTGAATATATTACAAGGAATAAAAAGAATAAGAAAAACTAAACAAAAAGAAAATAAATATATTTTACAAGGACCAGTTTGAACAAATAATTATACAAGGACCAAACCCAAAAAGTAGTATATTACAAGGACTATACACATATTGACTTAAATATGTTTTTGGTCCTAACAATTTTTAAAATTTTGAATTTGGTCCTTAATAAATTTTTTTATAACTTTTGGTCCTTAAAAAAATTATTTTGTATTTAGTCATTGCCATTACATTTATTTTGTTAAGTGGTCTCTAAAATATTTTAAAATTTTTCTCTTGGTCCCTAATTTTTTTTGTCACAACCATTGGTAAGTTTACCATTAAATGATGACATATCAAGTTAATAAAATCAATGTAATAATAGCGACAAAATGATAGGAGTCTTTGTGAGAATTGAAACTCCATGCCTAGGATCTCTATGAATCTTCAAGAATTCTCCAAGTTTCAAAGCAATGGAAGAGGTAGAGAAGGATCTGCCACTTGTTCCAAAGAACAAATTAAGGAAAGTGTAGTTTTCTACCACAAAGAAGAACTTTGATAAGGAATTCAAGACAAAACTCATTAGCACTCTAGAGAGAAAACTCTACACTTTAAAAGATGAGAATTTCACAAAATGTCATTAATGAATTGAATGTTGACTAGAGTTGACTTAGGAGCCTTATATAGACACTAAACTAGGCTCACTAACTAAGCTAAGGTGCCAAACACACACCAAAAACTTGAGCAAACAAGGAAAAGGTAGCAGTTTTGAGTTTAGAAGCCCACAAATCCCAATTTGAGACTAACCAACCTAATTCCTATTCTAAATAGGCCAAAATACAAGCCCAAAAATTGAAATACAAATCAAATTGAAATCCTATCTACTTGGCCTAGAATACAAGGCTTAAAATAAACCTACACTAAACAATTCCAAGCTAAGCTTATGTATATGGGCCTTGAGCCCAATAAAGGTCCATTGGACTTGGACTCAAAAAAGTCCAAAAGAAGCCTAATTCTTATTTCTAGCATCTTCCTCCTCCTGGTTCTTGCAAGAAGCCCATCAATCTTCCATTCTTCTATATATTCTTCTTCACGAGATAGGCCAATATCATCTCCTCCTTCTTGAAGAGGATTCGCCTTCGAATCTACACAAGGAGCACCTGCAACATTAAAAACATTACTTATTCCATAAGTATCAGGCAAATCAATTCTATATGCATTGTCATTGATCCTTTCAATTACTGTAAAAGGACCATCTCCTCTAAATTGGAGTTTAGATTTCCTTTGAGAGGGAGCGATCCTTTCTTAAATGCATCCAAGCTAAATCTTTAGGATGGAAAATCATGGGTTTTCTCCCTTTGTTAGCTTACTTGGCATATTGTTTCATCTTCTTTTCAATTTGAGCTCTCACATTTCCATGCAAGGTTCTCACGAACTCTACCTTAGCAAAGCCATCAGGATTAGTCATGTTAGATATATTAGGAATGAGTAATAAATCAAGGGGAGTTAGAGGATTAAAACTATACACCACCTCAAAAGGTGAATGCGATGTAGTAGAGTTAGCTACCTTATTATAAACAAATTCTATGTGGTAAGCAATCCTCCCAAGATTTTAAATTAGTCTTAACCATGCATCTTTAAGAGTTGACCAAGAGTTTTATTGACCACCTCAGTTTGTCCATATGTATGAGGATAACAAAATGTAGAGAACAACAATTTTGTACCTAATTTTCCCCACAAGGTTTTGCAGAAGTGGCTTAAGAACTTAGGATTTCTATAAGATACAATAGTTTGAGGCATTCCATGCAGCCTAATGACTTCTCTAAAGAACAAATCAACCACATGGCATACATCATCATGTTTATGGCATGGAATAAAATGTGCCATCTTGGAAAATCTGTCCACTACCACAAAGATGGAATCTCTACTCGTCTTGGTCCTAGGTAAACCAAGAATAAAACCCATGAAAATATCTGTCCAGGGCATAGAAGGGATTGGTAAAGGTTGATATAAACCACAAGGCATCAATTTAGCCTTGGCCTTTTGACATACATTGCACTTCTTACAATAATTTATCACATGATATTTCATTTTAGACCAAAAGAAATGTTCATGCAAGAACCTAATGTCTTGTCTATGCCAAAATGACCCATCAACCCACCTTTATGGGCTTCCTTCATCAACACATCTCTATAAGAGCTTTGTGGAATACATAATCTCTTTTGCTTAAATAGGAATCCATCTTGCCTATAAAAATCCAAATAAACTTTACTTTCACATAACTCAAAGATCTTAGCAAAATCGAAATCATCTTTATAGAAGTCCTTTATATCACTAAACCTTAACAAGGTAGACTCCATCAAGGAGATAAAAGTATATCTCCTAGATAAGGCATCGACAACTACATTAATCTTACCTTGTTATGTCTACTGACATAAGGAAATTGTTCCAAGAACTCTACCCATTTAGCATGTTGAACTTACCTTGGTCTTTTGAATACTTAAGGGATTCATGATCACTATGAATCACAAATTCCTTAGGTAAAAGGTAATGTTGTCAAGTTTGCAAGGTTCAAATAAGAGCATAATGCTCTTTATCATAGGTAGAATAATTAAGATAAACACCCTTTAACTTTTCACTAAAGTAGGCTATAAGGTGTCCTTTGTAATGTCTTGTTAAAATAAAAACTTAATAAAGTACAATAAATATGATATTAATAATTAAAATGAGAAAATAAAATGTAAAGAAAATAAATAATAAGAACTTGTAATAAAGAGAATTGTTCTCGTAATAGTATTTATATTTATCCTTAATAATAATGTTGGTATTATGCATGTTTACACTTAAATTAAAATATTCCAAGAAATTTGTTGTGTTGTAATTGTTAATGTAATGAAAGTTTATTAATTAATTAATTAGAAATGAACAATAACCTAACTAGAAAAAAATTAAGAAAATTTTTAGCTTTAGATAATTAGTATATATACATATGAATATATACATGTGAATAGAATTTTAAATTTAAGTGTAAAGAAAATAATAAGATAAAATAGATAATA